>OZ010738.1:114440177-114710457 GCA_963932295.1 Tipula lateralis
GATCTATTTTTGATAAGTAGTTATGAAGAATTGAAAGATATTTGGCGTAAATTTTCTATTTTTCTCCAGAATAAACACCTAACACCGTTTGTGTAAGTGAACCTTTCTAAAGATTATAATCATAATTAAGAAGGTGAATCCAACTGTAATTCTATAAAACATGAATCGTGCAAATCGGAAATAATATATACTGATCATGGCAAGATCGTTGGCGCAATAATTAGTCATAAATAAAAATATTTACGCAATTAATTCCACTGTAAGTAATATTTTAAATAAAAATATTATAATATATTTTATTAAATTGCAACGTCCCACCTTTTCCACAAGATACAGAAATATATCCATCAATAGGCTAACAAAACTTCTGTTAAAAAAACAAAATTTAAAAAATGCAAAACATACGTGGCAAACAATTTTTGATAATTCAAAAAAAAATTAAATAAATAAATGTATCCATCAATTATATCGTACTAAATTTAATGGTTGTTTGGGTGTAACTAAATTTAATGGTTGTTTGATAAACATAAAAGGTTTTGACATGCCAAAAACCATTTGACGATAACAGGTTTCTGCGGACATTCCAGTGAGAAGGATTTTTGCAAAAAATTTAAATTAGTTAATGAAATGGTTTCAACGGGAATTTTTGAAGTTTATGATCCTATTATTGAACCATACACAAATTTTCGGCATACCTCTGCGTTTAGCAGAAATAAACTTAAGAATAAGTTAATTCAAAATCCAGTGGAAGTTTATTTTGCAGAAAGTTAAATCAATGAAGAAGATGCTGATTTTGCTGTTAAAACTAATAATGGTATAACAGTTAAAACCCCAAAACGCACTTAAAAAATTAGGTCTGAAAAACTGAAGGAAAATGATAATGTATCAAATGATATTATTGACATAGCCGACGAAATAAGTAAATATCAGAAGATGAAAAGTCGGCTATAATCAATTCACCGCAATAACTTTTAGTCAGTTGCAAAATCAAGTACTTAGAACTATGTCAAATATTTCCGAAAACGATGAAATAACAGTTTATCTTGACGCTACAGCAAAAATAGTAAAAGCTCCTTATAAAGGATGTAGAACTGAAGTAAATAGAAACGATCTATCAACTTTTCCACTAATCGATATGGTTACTTCTAGTCACAATATGGATACTATTAGGAGCTGGCTAAGGTCATATCGAATAAACGTGAAAGATTAAAAAAATGGCCTATATTCTGTTGTGATTGTTCGCCGATTTGAATTTCATTATAGATGCCTTTGATCGAATTGACATAGTTGATTATTTAAATATAACACATGAATGGGCAAATAATATTAACCAAAAAAATAATCACTTTATTAAAGTACATATTTTTATGTATTTTCCACTTAAGCCACACTATATCAGATGATATTAACAACCACTTTCAAACCAATCAACAGTTAGTAAAAGAAAATTTTGCTTCAATATTCATAGTAACAAGTTACAGCACTGTCAAAGAGATATGGAAATACTTTTCAATAAATCTTTCAACTAAATGTATGAATACTAAAGTTACAAACGCTTTAATTGAGTTAACAAACATTGTTAGTCTTAGTGACAAGAATCAATTCTACAAACATTCCTTGATATTCAATGAATCTGAGATAAGAAATCAAAAAATGATAATATCAACCATAAAACTTACTCCATATATTTGCAGAGTCCATTTTATCTCGAACTGAAACAAATAAGTGACATGGTAGCTTTAGAATGATATTACATTTGAAATAGAAGGCTTATATAATCCTTGTAATGTAAATTTTCTAGGAATGATGTTAAAAAATATTTTACCTGCTTGCCGTTGTGGTCCGGTATACTTGTAACGATCTGCATTTTCGTCTCGTTACACAAGTTTTTTTTTGTGTTGTATTACAGGCATCTTACATGTCGTGACAATGATTGTGGCATAAAATGTTGCATTGCACTTTTCATCCAAGAATTTATGGATGCAGTGTTTTTCAATTTTATTTTATTTTTTTTTGATTTTATCTATATTCTATTACTCTCTATATACTACACATAGGTAAATTATACTTGTTTATTTTCTTATACACCTTATTTGCATATTGTGGTAATTATTGATACATGGGTGCATAATCTGTATTGGTGATATTGAGTGCAGTGATGAATTACCAGATAGATCAACAAATTAAGCTTTATTGTATCATTCGATACTGGAAAACTGATATTATATTAAGCCTGTATGCATTTGTATTCGTATATTTTTTTTTGGTATAATATTTGTATTAAGTGTATAAAAATAATTATCTCACAACACATATACCATGATGGGATATGTCTTTCGGAGATAAAGAAATGGTAATTTTGCGAATTCATTCGATGGTTGAAAATGATTGTTAGAGTATCAAAATAGGTTTAATTATTCAATCATAATTACTTAGTGTTTTTAAAAAAAAGTGAAATTTTTGTCTATGGGATCACTGTTTGGTTCATCATTGATGGTCGTTTGATATATTTTGGGATCGATAATCAATATTGGGATTATATTTCCATTTTCTTTGATATCGTTCACCTAAATATTTTCCTGTGTACTCTATTAAGAGGTATGTACGTTTTATTCAATGGCGGTTTCAGTAGACAGCTTTATTTATTTTTTTTGTATATTCAATCACATTTATCTAAATGTTTTAATTTTGTGCTTTGCATTAATTTAATTAATTTTTATTGTTTTCCCTGTTCTTCTTCATTTCTAGAGAAGAAATATAATTATTCCGCGCTGTGAAGTAGCGTGAATAAATTATCTGACGACTATTCGCGGAGGACATATTGTTTCACGTCAACCGAGAGCATAATATAATACGGTTAGCTGATAAGCGGCTTTTATAAAACTCAGTTCGTTACCGATTTTGGATGCACGTGTATAATTGGTACATATATACATACGTGATCAAATGACCGGTATACTGTGATCGATCTAAGTACCTAGTTTTAATTAATTTTTTTTTAAAAAAAAAATTTCCATCATTGAATTCTATATACATAGTTTTTATTTATATTATCTATATTTTTTTTATAATGAATTTATTTGGTTTATGCATTTAAGTCTAACTAAAATCAAAGTTTAGAGTTATTATTCTATTTTCTTACAAAAAAATTTACTTCAAATTTTTATTTTTGTTGTAAAATTAATTTTTTTTTATTATTATTTGTTGCATTATTTTTAAGTATCTTCTCAATATTGTTGTTGCTAATTCGCGTATAAATTTGTTCGCGGTAAGTTATTGTACTTTACAGGAAATCATGGAACATGCGGAAAGCGCTTTCTTCAAGGACCTTGATTACCGTTGGTAAGTTTTTTTTGTATTTTCCTATTATATCAGATTAATTGTTTTATTTTGAATATCTAAATTTCGCTTTGTTCAAACTCATATTGAGGAATTTAATTATAATGTTTCTAATTTTATAATTTATTATATATATTTTTTTCTTTGATTTCATAAATAAAATTTATTAATTATCATATGCTTGCATATTGGAAATGAATTCTAATTCTTTTAATAATTATCATTAATATTAATTCTTTTGTTGTAATTTCGAATATTTTTATTTTCCTTTCGTTACAAAATATAATTATGTATACTTAATTCGGTAAGTGATGAGATATAGCGTTCAATCCTAAAGAAATTATAATATCGATGTTGCGATGGTATTTGGTATATTTTTTCCCCTCTTTTCTTCCGTATTATTTTATTATTTGACGGTTATCCAAGACCCTAAATAAACTGTCTATAGACCCACCCAATGACCCTGAGCTTAGCTGCGTTAAATATACCGTCAGACAGTCACTGTTAGGATAATTTGTTATTTTCTATAGTAACGGTGTGGTATTAATGACTTCATTAATAAGCATGGGGGTTTTTTTGATTTGGCACCCGTTACAACTTAAATGTGGAAAACGAGATAGTAGTTATGTAACAGTTATGTAGAGAACTACTTTGCCCAAATAAAACGAATGTTGAAAAATTCAAATCAAATTGGGAAACTTTCTACCAAAGTTGGTCGTTTTGTTCGGGAGATTCATTCGAGGAACAAATCGATATTTAAACGTATTCAGAGTAAAATTCCAAAAAATTTCAAAAGTAATCAAAACATCAAATTCCAATACAATCACAGTTACCACTTGAAAATACTACAATTTTGTAAGAATTTTTTTACATTATTTTAAATATGTAGCAGATACAAAATTTTTAAATTAATATGAACAATAAATAAAAGATAAATGAAAATTATTAATTTATAATAAATTCGTTTTTTTGCAACAAATTAAAGTATATATTATAAAGTAAAAAAATAAATAAAGCATAATATTAAAAAAAAGATATCACAATTCAATATTAGTAAAATAAACAAAAAAAAAACATTTTCAAAAAAATCACATTAAGTTTGATCAAAATATTAATCAAAAATTAAATATTTCAGAAAGTCCCATATAAATCCCACATAAGCCCCAGCAGCTTACATATTTACATAAGTTTTATTTAGGAATATAAATACTGTCAGCGCCATTCAAATCGTCTTTAAGAAGTCATAAAAAACATATTATTTTGAACGGTTTTATTTTCCAGGCGATTGTTTTTTTTATTTTTGATTAGATTTAAAGCGGAACAAAGATCTTTCCGCAGCAGCGCTACTATGCCTCAATGCAAGCAAAGTTAACGTATAGTCCGCCAACTTCAAATACATGAGCATTTCCAAATTATTTTTAATGTTCCTAATGTTCATCCAATTTTGAACGGTGTCATCATTATTGAGTTTGCTCAGTTATTCTTTATTGCCTATTAAACATCGCCACTGCTCATTTAGTTTCAATCTTTGTCGTTATAAGGATAGTTCAAAATTAATTGTCTAGTTGATAGCATACTACCAGAAAAAAATTCATTAATGTCATGGTATTTTAAAATTTCTAATTTGCTGCCTTTGAGTTCAAGTCTGTTTTGTATCTGGGAGCAAAGCTCTACATAAAATCCAATTAAATTGTGTTTGATAGTTTGTGGTGGAAAATTTTTCGTGTGTCATGTTCGGTATTGTCTGTCATGTAATGATTCGTCCAGTTCTTCGAAGTGGTAGGATAAAAACATCGACTCAATTCTTAAATGATTTTTCACAACTTAGCTTTAACGCTTTCAAAATTTCCAGCTATGACTGATGCGTTTTCAGTGACTAATCCTATTATATTTTGTAAATTGACATTAAATTTAAAAAAATGATCTGTAATGACTTTAAAAATATCTGATGCTGTCGAACTTTCTAATTTTATCAATCCAAAGAAAATATCAAAGACTTTACCTTTGTTTAGGTCAAATTACCTACAAAATAACTCAAGACATTATTCGTTATGTCAGAAGTTTCATCAATAATTACTGCAAATTTTTGTGCTCGAATAATTTTCGAAATTTTTTCAGCAGCAAATGGGCCAATTATCGTATTAATATATTCGGTTGATTTTGTACGACCACATTTTATTTATTGCGCTTGAATCTAATTAAGGGAAATTTCCTGTTTTAATTTAGGTAACAAATCCATAATTCGGAAAGGTAGGCAATGCTGTAGAATATTATGCTTTAATAAATAATCCATTAAGCAATGAGCTGCATTTTTTTACGAAACTCGCACAAAGTAAAAACACATTTAAACAGAATATTGAGATTTATTAGAAATGCACTGAAATTAAAAAGTTCGTACTGTGGCCCTATTCTGGTTTTCCCTGGGAATTGGGAAAAAATTTCCCAATTCCCAACTACTATATTTCTCAATATTTTATTCCCCAATTTCCAAAAGTGTATTCTGGCGTTCTGGGAATTATTTCCCCTCTGTGAAACAGAAAACACATAGTTTTAAATGTTCACCACTGGAGTATCTTTTCCATGGTTTTTTTTTCATGGTGCGCTATGTTATTATATTTGAAAATGATTTAAATATTAACAGATGAATAACAAATTTAAAAACAATAGGTGTTTTGGCTTTTGAGAAATAATATTTTTTTTAAATTTATACTCTTGTATTATGATTATGAGTATTTTACCATAAGAAATATAAATTCCCAACAATTTTAATAGGGAAAAATAAACGTCAAAACTGTTATAATTGGGAACTATTTTTTCGCAAAGTAATATTTTCCCCAACTGCCAGAATACACTTTCGGGAAAAATAATTCCCAACTGTTATAAAAACGTCAAAAATTCCCAATTCTCCGGGAAAACCAGATTAGGTCCACTGATATTTTTGAATAGCGAAAATGTAGCAGATCTGCTACAATTGTACTTAAGTGGTAAGGGTAACACTGAATTGAACATACTTTGAAAATTATTGAAGGTAGTGTATCAATTTCGAAACGTTACCTTTTTGAAAGTTTAACACCAAAGCGAAAAGTTAGTAGTTTTGATCTAAAATCATTATCAAAATTTAATGATTTGTCACAAAAACTAAAGAAATCGAATCTATTAATATTTTTAGTCGGTAATAAATTTTTGGTAGGAATATGATTTGCCTTTAAAATAATTATTACAGCATTAAAAATTCCAGAGGCCGAGCAATCTTGTATCAGCGTTAAAAACCTATTACAGTATTGTTTTTCAAATAATCGAAGCAGGTTTCACCATTGTATCATCGGTGTTATCCATCTATTACAATGGAAAAGTACGGCCTTCTGAGACAAGTTGCCTGTTGTGTGGCCCTGTGAGGTTTTTGTTTTTGAGATGGTTCAAATAAAATGATAAAACCAACAGCACCAATTCTACGAGGTATGCCGAAAGTACATATAGATAATATTCCAATACGGCCAGTCGTAAATTTCACTTCGGCTCCATCTTACAAAATTTCACAACACATGGCTAATAAATTAATTTTCAGAAACGACCACTCAATTGAAAACAACAATTGGTCAGTAAAATTTAGAAAATTAAAATTCTAAATTATGCAAAATTGAGCCTGGGAATTACTCCACAATTCTTCCACATGTCATTCAATAATAAATTTCAAAGATATTTGATTAATATTAAATAAAAATTATTTAAAACAGATACATTGGTTGTAACATTTGACATCGTTTACACTATGTCAAATATACGCTTTTCAAACTTAAATTAATGTTAATTATTCAACTGAAACTGCATAAATTACGATATACTAATTATTATTTTTATTATCTGTCTAATTAAATCAAATTTAACCTGACAAATAAAAATCGTGTATGTGATCAAGGACACAGAAAAATATAAAATAAAATTTCGATTGGAATCTACCACAAATTTACGTTTTTGTGATGGTTGGCATTTTTTAAAACTATTAATTGTAATTATCTGTGCTACCTGTATTGAATATGTAAATTTATATTTGTGGATATTGAAGCGGATATATATTTATAATAATTTATCATCATTGGCTAAGATTGACAAAATAATGTAAAAAATTAATTTCAATTATTTTATTTTTAATAAATTTGTTTGTTATTTAAAAATTACAAATTCAAATTTTTTATTTATTTACTATTGTTCTCTCTCAACATACCGGCATAAAATTGTTAGCATTAGATTTGAAAACATTTTATTTTCGTTTCTTTCATTAAATATCATGCTATTTCTTTCTCGCCATTTTCGTTTCGACTAAAAGATAAAGTTAAATCAACTTGATGAAAAAAAATCGCGGTTCATGATTTTACAATCCGTAACCAATATGCATCGTATGCAGTGTTGTCAGATTTATCTGAAAATCTCATTTTATCCCAATAGAACAAAAGATTTTCAGTTTTTATAAGAAAATTTAGATTTTGGACAGTTTTGAATTAATAATATTAATTTAGTAATTTTCATATTTCAAAATAATGTTATTAGCAATTCCGAATGCAATTTGGAATATTAATATTCCAAAATAATGTGCTTAGCAATTACGAAAACCATGCTGTTTGTCATAATTCTGACTAAAAAATGTATGCAATTTCTTTTGTTTATTTGCACTTGTTAAGTCGAATTGCGGTATTAAAACTGTTTTTCATTCACAAAGATCAGGAAAAAATAGTCCAAATTATGTAAATCTTTCAAATCCTAACTTTAAATTTTATTAGAAATTTGTAAAGTTTATTTTAGGACATGTAAATAATTAATTGCCTATTTCAGAGTGAGCTTCTTTAACATTACCATTTATGTTTTAAAGTTGGAAGATTTTACATGAATATTTTTGATTATTTCATTTAACAGCTAGAACTGAATCTGTTATTTATAGTGAAATGTCTAAAAAACCCGATAGTACATTCTCCAGTAAAACCATTAAAAGTAAACGTAATTAATTTAGGAGCTGAAATTTCGGCACTTGAATCAAATCATACATTGTCTGAATGTGATCAAACAGACTGTAATTGTACTATTTTATAGATATTTAAAAATTCTAGAATTCTAAAAATTTTGTTATGTTTAAAATGCAATGTTAAAATTTGGAATATAAACAGTAAAATTTTAGTAGTAAAATTATTTTTTGATTTATTTGTTTGTCAGATTTTTTTTCGGACATCGTGTATTCAGAATTTTTACATCAAAATCAGTTTTTGTTCAGTTTTGAATACAATAAATATGGCAACGCTGATCCTATGACATAATAAGTGATTATGTGTAAAGGCATTTGATTTGCTTACGTGTGATCTATTTTTTAATATAAATAAAAATGTTTGTATTAATTTTATTTTATTAACTTTCTACAATAGAGTTCTTGAAAATGTTAAGCGTACTTTTATCACCTTTTGCAGTGAAAACTTTAAATGTCAATAAAAAAAATTAGAAATCAAAGACAGTGAGGAAAGCTTCAACATGTACGTAGAGAGTTTGGCTGAAATGGACATTGATCTTGACAAGTGCCAACAAGTTTGCGATTAGAGGGACAAAAATTCAACCGAAACTTATTACAGTTAGAACAATTTTCGAACCAAATGAATTCGCAGTACATACAAATCGATGGTTATAAATAAACAATGGGGAGTATTTTAGAAGCAGTTGATATTATTTTTAAAATGCATCAAGTTTTGAAATTGGAGTACCCACCTGCTGCATTTAATATTTGGATATTCATCCAAAAGTATTTTATAACAAAACAACAGACTTTTACAGACCAGTTCCATCAGTGGCTACCTTAATAATTGATTTGGAAAACAGATCCTAGTTTTTTATTTAAATTTATTTATTTTTATATAAATATATTACAATTATTTATCGATTATTTTATTATTATGAACTGTGATTATTTATTTTAATTAATTTTTGTAATTGAATTAGTTTTTGAAATATTTGGTTTATTTAGTGAAAAATAAAGATGAAGTGATTAAATAAATATCTTGTTGTGTTATTATTTGTTAGAAATACTATTAAGATTTAACATATAAAAGTTTATATATATATATATATATATATATATATATATATATATATATATATATATATATATATATAGCACTATTTTAGAATTTATGAATAGTACCAATAATGTAGTACCCACAGAAAAGATTTATTTTGTGGTATTGCATAATCTACCAGCTATAATAGGAGTACACTATTTTTATATTCAATTTAAACTCCGATGAAAAACATGATAAGTCAACTTAGATTATACGAAAAAATTAAAAAAACTTTTAACATATGTTGCATAGAAAATCAATTTTTTCATACAATATTTATATTTCTGCAAAGTAAGGCTGCGTGCCATACTCAAGGTAAATCGTATAATTCGGTAAATTTAAATTTTAGTACAAATTTACCTGTCATGTCGTGCCAAACTTAATGTAAATATCCGGGAAGTTTGGAGGATTAAAATCACTGGTTTATAGGCAACAAATGAAACGTCAAGAAATATTTTGTGTATAATTTTGTCTTGTCTTATTTGTATTAAAATAATATTTTTACTTTATCAAAATGGAAGAAATCAATAATTCGTGAATCAGACATGTAATTTCATTTCGTCGTAAATAAGAATGTTCATTCCCAATTTTTATTTTTAGCCGAGACTAACTAGGTGTATTGATCACAAACCACCAATGATTATAGCCTTATTAAATGGCAGTTTGAAAGAAACAAAGGAAAATATTCGAATATTTCCAGAATCCTTCCGAAAATTGGTGGAATTAATTCCTGAAAAACTTTACGGCTGAACATTGAAGTTGAGATTATTTTTATTTTGGTTGGGATGTGGTACCAGTTATAGAATTGAGCATAGCACTAAAAAAGAGCACTATAAAATATATTGTTCATAAATATTTAAAAAAATTGAAAACCTGGCAAACGACATTGTCCAAAAACCTCTTTCAATGGCGGCATTAGATGGCATTGGCATTAAGTTTGCCAATAAAGCTCGCTCCGAAATATTTAGAAAAGCCGTAGTTGCAATCGATGGATGCCATATTAAAATTAAATGCCCTCCCAACCAAAGGGACCAGTACATACATAGGAAATTAAACTATTCCAGCCAACTGCAAGTGGTTTCGTAGCAGATTACAAAATAATAAACATGTGTTGTGGTTATCGTGGGTCGGTTCATGATCAGCGAGCATTGGTGAATAGTCAACTCTATAGAACGACTAAATTTCCACCAGAAGGTTATTTTTTATTGGGTAATGCTGGGTATAAATGTATGGTGAATCCAATCACAATTTTAACTCCATATAAAGGGTTCCAAATATCTAAATCTCAAACACGCGTTAACCATTCTCATTCTAAGGCACGAATCACAATCTAGCAGACATTTGGCATGATGAAGGCAAGATGACGAATAATTTTCTGTAAAAACTGAGAGCTGAAAGTAAAAAGATGTGTCCAAGTGATGTGCGCATGCTGCGTCATGCATAATATTTGTTTGGCAGTGGGGGATTTTACCGATTTTGAATCGACGGAAATGGCAAGTACGGATAATTTGTCAATTGATCTCAGAGATTATAGAGATGCAATGGCTTTTCGGGATGAATTATGTTCGCAAATGTAAATTTAAAATACAAATATAAACATAAATAATCACATATTTTTCACATATCACAACTTTTTTGTGGAACGTAATTAATCAAATGTCAAAAAACCAAACACAACAACCAATTACCTTTTTTCTTACATTTTACCCTGCTTTTAAGTACAGTATTTCAATTTACTGAAAAATTTACTAAAATTGCAATTAACTTTGAGTATGGCACGCAGCCTAAGTACTACATATACATTTGTTATCGAAACATTTTAATCAAGTACTCAAATGCATGTAATAATTGAAATTTTTCTGTTTGTCAATTTATAATTCTCGAAAATATTTTTTTTCGTTTATTTCTATGCAATATGTTTTGGGAATCAAGGCACTCCAACTCTTTCGCAGTTCGCTTTTTTACGTCCAAATGCAGCCAAATCGATGACGTACGGCTATAGGTCCGATTAACCTAACCATCTGCACATTGCATAGCTCCATGCCAGCCTATAGTACTGACATGGAAGATGGTTCGGCCCATCAGGGATTCTGCACTCCAACAGGGAGTCATAGTTGTGTTCATTCACACCACCGATCGTATTTAAGTGGTGAAAAATCCCTTTTGCAACTTGCCCTTATCGGGATTCGGACCCGGTACCTTCCGCTCCAACTGCCGCGTCTTTAAGCACTGCGCCACCTGGGTGGTTCTCTCGAAAATGTTATGTGATATAGATGGTAAGTTTAGTTTCTTTTTGAAATAATTTAATTCAAAATTTTTAATTCATTAAAAGTTTTGTTAAATCTTTTAAATCAAAATCTGACAATGAACATTTATACTACTAGATCCAAATGCAACGGACATTTCATTTCTTGTCGTTGAAAATAACAAAAATTTACGAATCAAGGGAAAGATTATTAGAATTATCTTGGTTTGCTGATTCCTGCGAAATCTATTAGAAAAGGGTGTGTAGCAAAGTGTCGTAATAACTGCCAAGAAATATTATTCATCGAAATTAGAAGAGATTTTAATTTTTCTTATCAATTATCAACGAAAGAACGTCAGTGGGACTACATTTTCAAATCAGTTCAGGTAGTAGACAAAAACATCACAAAAATATCACAGGAGTGGTAAAGGAATTGAGAGACAGTAAAGGAATTTTTCATAACATTTATGGTTTTTATAGGTAAATTCCTACGACCAGTTAATGAACTAAAACAACAATCAAAAAACTTAGTGAAACTTAGTAATTTCCGAAAGTTGAGAGACAGTACCGCGATATATTCAATAGTAATTTTAACATTAGCTTCTTTGTTCTAAAAAAGGATCAGTGCAATGACTGCACTAAATTTCTAAATATGCGTACTTCCGAAAAACAACAAAATAAATCGACATACGAGAAAAATTTGGAAATTAAAAAGGAAGCTAGAAGATTGAGGGATATTGAAAAAGCCGCGGCAGGGTTCAATAAGAAGATTATAACAGCTCGTTTAGATTTTCAGAAGGCGTTGCAGTGCTCTTTTGGAGAATAAGCATTTTCTATTATAAGCGTAAAAAACAAACAGTTGTACGTGCCATCGCAATATTTTGGTCTAATCTTTTTTGAATTAGTGATATTTTTGATTATAGGTTCGAATTTGAAAAATCAGTTCTAATTTAATAAATAAGAACTTATTTTTCAAATTCGATAAATAACACAATATTCTAGGATGATTTTGAAAAACACTGGAATAAGATGCAATTAGTATCACCTGATGAACATTTTGTTTTTTCTTGAGATGGAATCCTGGCGTAACTTCACACACTTAGTACCATTTGGTTTCAATTTTTATTATAATTTCAAAAATTATCTTTCATCACTGTTATGGACCATTGTCAGTTTAGAAATGTATTTAATTGAGCACGTCACGAACTCTACATTAGAAGCAATAAATTTCCACTCCAACACATTTATAACGTGTCCCTGTTGAGTTTAGAATCCGCGTGCCGTCTTTCTATGTTGGTATTATAGGCTGGCATGAGGCTATACAATGTGCAGATGGTTTCTTTGTCAAATCGGGCCTATAACCAGAACGTCAAGTAAAAAGTGGGATGTCACAATAGGGCAATTGAGTCTGAGTGATACATAACAAAAAAAACGTGCGAGAAAACTAAGATCATTGGAGCTCTGAAAAAATCCATGTTATAATCACAGGGAAGAAAATAAAACGATCAGGTTCTATAGTCTTCATCAGTGTTTGGCCGTTCTTGGTAATGAGCCTAAAACAAATTGTTTTAGGCTGATTACCAAGAACGGTTAAATACTGATGATATTATGGAAACAGTATAAAGGAATTAGTGAAAAATAAAGCTCGCGGCTAAGAGAGTAGAAAAATCATCACATAATTATGACACAAAAACACGGAATCTTTAGTAAGTTATGGAACTTGACATTTCTCTTCCAAACACCTGACCAAATCATTATTGTCTCGGACTGATGAAATAGTCACCTAAAAAGATGGCATCAAAATACAGCAATCTCAACCGAAATCCGCCACAAGAATCGACAACGTGTTGGCCATCGAAACGGTTCAATCGGAAATGACAAGGAATATGCAACCGCACGCGATAAAATAAGCATAAGTAAAGGAAGTTTGTAGTAATAAAAAAATCCGTTATCTCCATTATCTTATAATTTTCTTATATACATCTTCTATAAAGATTATCGTTACGAGTATCTCTCACAACATTAATACAGATTTAAATCCACAAACTGTAAAAGAAAAGTGAAAATGTACATATGTATGTGTATAACTGTGTATCTAACTTGAAAGTTGTTTTGTAACAATCGAACCGTAGATGGAAAATTTTATGTTCATCATTTCGAATATACCTGTTCTACCCCATGTCGAGAGCTTTAGACTCTTGAGATTATTATGTGTATAGGTGTGGTGTTCTATCTTATATATTTTTATGATCTAACCTACTTGCGCCTGATTTTGTATATGTGTGAGAGTGTGTGTTAACAAATTTTTCAATACTTCATCATTGAAGAATAACCAAGTTGATGTTTGATTTGATTTTGATAAGAGTACTGATTACGTTTGAAGCAAAATAAAACAAATAATTTCCGATTTTTATTAAAAATAATCAAAATAAAAGTTTAATTAAAAAGTTATGTGATTGGGATTATTTAATACCGATTTACTTTTTAATTAGTTTTATACAAGAGTTTTCTAATTTTATTGGATTTTTTTTGTACATATTGTGGTGATGATGGTTACAGATACTTTTAAATGGGATTTCTTTTCAGCTCTACATTTTGGAAGTTCCAGTAATGAAAACTTTGTTTTCAAAATATTAAATGTCAAATAAAGGTAAAACTATTATTAATACATTAGTATCCCAACTTAACCAACATTGAATGTTTTGTTTCATTTTGTTGAATAAAAAAAAATGTAAATATCCGGTAGAACTCAAAATCTGTATTCTTGTTTTATATTCTTTAGTTATTTAGCAATAATGACCACTTACATTATTAAGGCTTTTAATAAACTACAGCAATGGTTTTATTCAAATTGTAAATCTAATGAGTTCAAATCCGCCAAAAGGAACGTATTGCCTTTATAAAGAGGCAGAATAAATGATTGAAAGTAGAAAGGTGCAGAGTCCTACTGAAATTAACTAACGATAAAGTATATTTCTGTATACATAGACATGCTACGATTCCAAGGGGATGAAAAAAGAACGTGAACAGCACTCTAGCTGATGGATGCGAAAAGGTCTTTAACGATACTCTGAAAATCTCCTTGCGCAGAAGAAATTACTTTTTCTGCTGGAAACGGGATGATTGTATTTTTCTGCCTAACGCAGTAAGGTATAGAAGAGATCCTTCCTTATCTGTAGAAGGTGTTAGAACAACTTATTAGAAGTTAGTTTCAATCCACGAATCAACTCCATAACAACCATTTTATGTATCAATCTGATATTTTCATCGTGACTGCTTGGTTTGGTTTCTAGGATTGAGATATTAATTGCTAACATTCAGGGAGCTTTTGATATTACAGATTATGATTTTCATTACAGTGGAGAATAAATACCCGTTGCTGGTGCTACGCTCTATTTACAAATACTTACTGCCCTTCTTTATTAGCAACCTCGTTCACTTTTATTTTATTACTCTTGGCCCTCAACGACTGTGATAGTCGTTGCTCAATTTTGAAATACATGTTTAATTTTTTTAAATGCAGATTTAAAGTCTATTTCAATAACTATCCAGTGGTACATTTTTTGTACTGTACCATGCCAACAAACTGATTTTCGAATTAGATTCTAAAAATAATTCAAAAAGAGCAATACAATTTATAGCATGCCATGAAATATTCGCTCGGAATTGTGATGACTAATTATCATACGTCGCTTAGCCGTTCAGGTTCTCTATTAATTACGTTTTAAACGGTGCAAATAAATAGATACCATACCAGAGGTCGCCGCACAAGTGGTTGCACTAATTTAAGCGGGCCGGCATCAAAGTGAAGTGGCTCTACAACTAAATTTGAGCTGATTTTCTGTTCGTCGAGTGTGATAGAAATATCAGGTAACTGATGGCTTTAGATGGCGACATGGATCTGGCCGACCTCGTGCTACAGCATAGCGTAATGGTCGCTTTCATGTTACAACTTCGTTGCGAAATCCACGCATGCATGCGGTTCAACTGGAACGTTAATCTTCGAGAAGTTAATCTGACTGTACACAGATCACTTGTATTCATTATCCGATCCAATACTGGCTGTTGATCAAGATGAATGACCCTCTCAACGGTGTATAATCGAAGAGTACGTTGTACCTTTTGGCGAGTTTATTGGTGAACATTCTTCTGTTCATGCAGGATAATGCGAACCGCATACCACTAGAGTAGTATACCAATGGCCATCTCCCATTCCCATTTCCTTTTTTGAGAAAACTTTGGTGAAAATAATGCAGCATCGAATGGTAACTGTCATTTGGGCCAAGGGAGAGAATACTTCTTATAAGTAAAAACTGTTTTTTGTTGTAATTTTTTCTTTGTTTTAATTCGATATTTACCCATAATTTTCATGTTTACAAATTCATAAAAACTTTTATCTCAGATGTTTACCCCTAAAAATCAATTTGATGGTACGTATAAATACAAAAATGGTACCACTGGATAAGTATTGAAATTGACTTTGTCAATTGTCAACTGTAGTTGTAACTATATTTTAGCATGTTTTAACTTTCGGGATTAACTGGACAATACAGACAGGGTAATTTGTATCGTTAGATGAATTATGCTGGATAATTAATTATTATTTTTATTATAAACAAAATAAATTTCAACGATTCTTTATATTGCTATGCTGCCATCTATAAATTATAGACAAATTACCTATGTATATGTTTTTCGTTTTGTAACGAACCAATAATGTTATATCATGTACAATTTGATCAAAATACATGTATTCTGCTCGTCACGTAAAACTCCGTTTTTTGTCTCTATTTTCAATTTTGCTAATAAGAATCAGCATGACAATACAAAACATAAAAATATGTAAATCACACAAAAAAGATGGAGGACAAGATAATTAAATTAAATAAAAAATACCGATGTTTTGTGTAGGAAACAAACCAAAGGTTTGCCACAAATGAAATTATAACAGATAATTTTTGGAATAATTCTTAAAAGCGAATATAAGCAAATATAAAATTCTGCTCATGAACAATACAAAATGGTTACGAAATTGCACATCTCTCTTGAATCAATGAAAATTACATAACCTCAAACAGTAAGTGGCGAAGGAATGTAATTATGTAAGTTTTGAAAACTTCTAAGAGAAGAATGGTAAAGGTCCGTCGAGAAAGTTGAAGATCAATAAAATTAACTGGAAGAATTACTTCATTTCAAAAATGATATAGCAAAGAAGAGCCTGTCCTGTGGTTGGGGACATTCGTGTTTCATAAATATGTCATACGAAACATGAGACCCATACCACAGTATCCAGAGCTTGTCGTAGGAATCAACTAAATCTGGTTGGATCGCTGGGCTGACGACCCGCATCCGTAAAAAAGTTAAAATGTTAAAAATGTCAACAAAAATAAAAAAATCAGATACCGACAAAACAACACAAAAAAACCCCCGCTTAAGTACCCGGACACGAGATTAAGGATCGGCACGTGGAACGTGCAGTCATTAAGAAAACCTGGCGCGTTGGACGGCCTTACCACATGTATGAAAGAGTATCGGAACTCGTAGCTCTCCAAGAAACTCGATGGCCTAAAAGTGGAGACCATGTGTCCCAAGACTATACGTTGCTACACAGTGGAGAGGACCTCGGAAATCTTGGGGTTGGATTTCTCATTAAGCCAAAGTTAAAAAAGGCTGTCTTGGACTTTCAAGCAGTCGATAATCGAATGTGTAAGCTTCGCTTGCACATGAGATAAGCCAACCTGTCAATTGTCTGTATACATGCGCCCACTGATGTAAGCCAATCCCAGGATAAAAACTCATTTTACAATAATTTGAATAATCTGATGGGTTCTATACCTGAGCACGATGTCAAATTGGTGATTGTTGACTTTAATGCTAGAGCTGGCAGAAATCAGACTGACTTATGTAACAATATAAGTCCGTACTCCCGAAACGAAGCTGCGACCGAGAATGGGGAAAGAATGATGTACTTTGCGATCGCTCATGATCTCAAAGTAGCAAAAACATTCTTTCCTCATAAAAACATCCATTTGGAAACATTGGGAATGTAAAACATTCCGAAGCCAAATTGACCATGTGTTGATTTCTAAAGGCCGGGCTCGATTTGTCCAAGATGTGAGATCGTATCGGTCGTCAACCAAATTCGTAGGCAGTGACCATTTGATGGTTGCTGCAAAGCTACGATGGAAATTTTCGTACAATTCAGGGAGGACAGGGGAATATACAACGCGATTCTTCTGTGAAGGTCTGGTAAATGAAGAAACGCAACGAAAATATCAAGATCTTGTCAGCAATAGCATTATGCAATCCAATTACCAATCTGATGAAGTGAACAGTGTCTGGAAAGTATTGAAAACCTCGGTTGTAGATGCTGTCCAGCACACTCTTAGTATAGTGAAAACTAAGCTCAAAAATGATTGGTTTGATGAGGAGTGTCGTCTTGCTGTTGAGTAACGAGATATAGCCTATCATGAAGCGCAGACTCGGTTTACAATCGCAAGGAAAAATAAAGCAGTTCTTGCTAGGAGGACAGCTAAACGAATTTGTAGACTGAAGAAGCTAGAATGGTGAAAGGCTAAGGTCTTAAGAGTACAACAACTCAGCAATGAGCGCAATTCGCGTGGTTTCTTTAAAGGAATCACCGAATTGCACCATATCTTAAGATCTCGAAGAACTGCCATTCGGGACCAGGATGGAAACCTCTGTGTTAACGTCGATGCGGTACTCGATACATGGCGTGAATATTTTTCTGATTTACTTAATGTTCCACATGTATCACAAGCTGTGTTTGAATACCCTCAAATACAGACCGCGGAGATGTTCATTGAGGATCCATCCTATGAGGAATTCACAATGGCCATGCAAAAATTAAAGAAAAATCGTTCACCAGGAGTTGATTGCATTAATTCAGAGCTCTTGATATTCGGATAACTTTGTGGAACTGTCTTTTCGACCTTATTCGATTGGTATGGCGAAATGAAATTATGACTGAAGAATGGAAAGTGGCCGCGTTATGCCCAATTTACAAGAAGGGTGATCGCTTGAAATGCGAGAATTACCGCGATATAGCTCTCCTTTGCACAGCATATAAGTTACTGTCATACATTACCTTGAAAAGAATTACTCCTCTAGCGGAGGAAATTGTCGGTGACTACCAAGGAGGATTCCGTCCAAATCGGCTGAACTTAGTTTTTTTCGTTTTGGTATCGGAAGTTCAGCAACCTCTTCGGTACGATACTCAATTTGAACATCTTCCTTCAAAGCTTACATTTTATTTTGAATTTCTAGTGATGTAGTGGTTCGTAAATCGTCGAGCTTTCTTTCTGCCCAATGATTCAACCCAAAACTTGTATTTGGTTTATCAAATATTTTGTCAAAGCAGAGAAGTCTTCTAACACTTTCCTCCATCGGAGATAAAATTTGTTTTTCCAATTTCAATTTTCTTTTTCCAAACTTTAAATGTTTAATATTTTAAGAAATGAATTGGTGGAAAGAGATTCGGCTCTAATAAAGAGATTATATTTGTTCATTATATCAAAACATATTCAAAGAACTAGAAATATTTTTACTGAATTTTCATTTTGCTGCAAATAAATTTGTGTATGTAAAGAGTAAACGTCTCAGTTGATTTAAGAGGAGATTGAGCCAGGCACACCATGATATTCGCCGTAATCAATCAGATATATACACAAAAATACACATTTTTCCTCAAATTATTACTACAAAAATTAGACCATAATTAATAAAATACTTAGATAAATCTTAATTACTCTCCAGAAGTATTAAATTTATTTGTAGATCTGTAACATTTAATACACAAAAAATACTTTAAACTTGACCATGACTTGAGAAACAAGTCTACACCATCACGCTACCACTTCTGTGCTTCACTGTGACCTTACAGTTTCTTTGATTAAACCGTTTAGTCAGACCTTTACGTCTGACGAAACGGTTGCCACTCATAAATTGAATTTAGACTCATCACAGAAAAGCAGTTTTTCATTTATCAACAGTCTAAAATTTAATTGTGAACGTAAAATCCAATCCACTGCTGGTCTATAATTTTTTAAATTATTTTTCAGCTAGTCTGCGAACTGTACTATCGTGAATATAAAAATTTAAATGTTCGACAATTTTTTGAGAAGGCACAAAAGGATTTTTTAAATTAATTAAAAAATCCTTAGGTCCATCTTGTATGAAATTGTTAGGTTGGCCACTAAGATGCAGTGTCGTGATATCTGTTTGCGAATTCGACGGTAAAAATAACACAAGATATATATATATTTATTAACTCATTTATTTAACACAAAACTAATAAATACATTTTAAATATCTTATTATAAGTTAACACTTAAATATCGCGTAAGTCGAAGGCAAACTGTTCCTACGTCACACATCTAAAAGAAAACAATAACATTAGAACATATTTAAATCTTTGTAAATAATGTTAATCTAATTTGTTTACTTACCTTTAAATTATATAATTGCAATTATGTAGTACCTAAAATCAAAATCAATCATTTTAATATTTATTTAGAGAACATTGCATTGTAAATATCAATACTTATCTTGTAATATTTGTAGCCATCCAATAATCACCAAACACTTATTATTTGTAAACAATTGACAGATGAAATCTGTGTTTGTATATACATTACATGTACATGTAGCTCAATATCATGATGAGTTGATTAAATTTGGTTAATGGTTAATTATTTAGCCATCTACAGTTGAATAGAATAACCTCATGATACTGACTTACATAATTTTCTATAATTATAGCTTAAGTATAATTTAGTACACTATCGGAGAACTCGAAACCTACAATATGCAAGTCATTTGCAAAAATCTAAATAAAAAATCTCTTCTCAATCAAACTGGCGATAGTACAACATCAAATATATTATATTGTTAATTATCTAAATACTTAAAACCAATTGTTACTTCCTAAACTTAAATACAAATACAACATAACTTAAATATAAATAAATCAAAATTACACCATCCAGAGTTTTCATCCAGTTTCACATACAATATCTTTCAATATCTTATATTTCTTAATAAGCCGACAAACAAAAGACCTACTAATTTTATATTTTTTGGCAATAAAACTTTGAGAATTTCATTTCTTAAAGTCATCAAGTACTTTGATTTAAACGTGGTATTCTATTTATTGCATGCCATTAAATTTCTTTCAAGTGTTAAACAAATTAAGCCTTCGGCATGTGTAAATAAGCGGAAACTAACTACATTTATTAATTACAATTGCTGAAAAATACTAGATCAAACTAATCCGTGTGTTTACACTTGATATCATGATATCGATGTTTTTTTCGTTCCTCTCCCCTTTTACCTACGAAACCGGCTTTGGCATGATTTCTTTTTTCGACGGCAACTTTTTGTGATTCTTTGATATCGCACACAAATACAAACAAAATAAAATTTCAAGGACACATTATTGTTTTATTATTTTATGGTTTACTTTGGTTTTGAATTTTGAAGAGAAATAAATTAAAATAAAATACTTCCACACACACAGATACAATTATTTTGATATCGATATCATGATGCGTAGTGTAAACGATAGTTGATTTCTGGATACCACAGAAATCGATTTCTTGATATCAAGTGTAAACACACTGAATGACATGGAAAATTATCGCTTACTTTTGTTTTATTCTCCAAGCATCCTTTGTTGATTTAGTTTTGCACAGGTTAACATGAATTAACATGTTTTGTTTTTTTTCATATTGAGCAGTATTTTGTTTTTTTTTGTGAATATATTGTCAGTTTTGTCTACCAAGGTAGTATTCCATGAGAAAAATTGACTGTCAGTAAATATTAAAATGAGACAAAAATATATATTTAATAGTTGTGTAAACGAAACAAAAACCTATCTCAGTCAAACTTGATTGCAAAGATATTGGTGTTTGAAATAGTGTGACTGCCATAAAAAGTGTCAAATCGAATAGTTTTTATTGCAGCCGCACTCACACTTTACGAAAAATTTGTGTTAGACGAGAAATCGTTTTCGCACACAAACAATTATAGTCTAGTGCCAAATAAATTTAGTGTCGTGTAATATTAAAATTATAATTGAATTGAAATAAATTCATATTCATATAGAAACTGATATTTATACTAAATTTTTACTTTACAGTTAAAAAATTGCAAAAAGAAATCCGACAAGGATTTTTTTTGGTTATGCTACCAAAGCTGTCAAATTTTATATATGTACAGTTAAATACAGTTTTACTATAAATATATAAATAAAAAAAAACGTTGTCTTTGTCTTTTACATGGACTTTTATAATTGTTTTCTCTTTTCTTCTATTTTGACTGTCAGTCACTTTTTCACACGGAATAGAACCTTTATTAACCCATGAGAGACCTAAGTTTTTTTTGTTTTAATTTTTTTTTCGATTTCTTTGTTAATTTAAAATTGATCTGTATAATAAAAGTTTTAATCTGTATAATAAAATGTAATCTGTAAAATAAATTTAGATTTACTGGAAGTTGATTATGGGGATAATTTATAATAATAAGTGTATAAATACTAAAGGTAGGCTATTTTATGAAAAGCTGAAGCTCATTTTGGATGCAGTGAGATATTGCAAACATCACATTTATAGTAAGTGTGTGAGTGGCATTGTTTGCAACGTTACCGTGAATCTGATTTTACGGATGAATGTGCTCGTTTAGCCAGAAACTCTGGAGGTTTTGAAAATTTAGCCTGTGTTAATAATTTCCCATGACGAACAAGTGAAGCTTCGCTCAATTCAGCGCAAAACTTTAGCTGATCCTTTTGGAAGTTTTTGCTTTTAGCTAACGACCATTGGTTGGTTATTGCCAAATTCAACATCCATAAAACGATCGGCATATAAAATTTTTTGCCCTGTATGCTCATCCGATAATTCGAAATAATTCAACACCACCCATATTTTTCTTCTAACGTGCAACCACTTGCGGATGAGGAATATTAATTTTCTTTGCCTCCGAATGTATGTAACGGGTAAATTAAATAATTTTGTTGATCAACGTACTTGTCCTAATATCCGCGGGGATTTTTGTTGATTTGATTTTTATCTATCATCTGTATATTTTTCATTCTCGAATATTTAGTTTTCTCGAAACGCTCCTGTTCCAGTACACCCAATATCTTTGAGTGCCGATATAAGGTTTGGCCCGGAAAAGAAGTTGTCGAAGAACGAAAATGATAGGTGTAGAAACCAGTTTTTGATTATTTCCGCAAAATCTAAAACAATAGGTTCTCCTTATCCTAAATTCACAACTGAAACATTCATACCAATTGGTGCATATTTTAAAAACAATTCTTTCAAATGGTTGATGGAAGGTCGGATCTTTTGTCGTTTTTTCGATTGAATCGTTGTTGCAGTAATAAATATTTATAAAAATATCTTCAAACACTTTACGGCGCATACATTTGGTGACGTTTGATTCTTTTGGCCGGTCTTCTTACAACCAGATATAAAAACATTGTCAATCGTTAGTCAATTGTAATTAAGATGGTCCTACGGCACAGATAGAATTGTCGTCCTTAATATGCCACCTGATCCAATAAGCTAAGCAGAATCATAATTTTCTAGCAATCAAGTGAGTGCCACCAGTAGTGATTGCAAAAGTTCTCGATAGTCTGTTCTCAACTTTAACACAGCATTGTGACTGCGTTACTGTCATTTTACAGAGATGTACATATTTTTTCGGTATTCCTAAATATTCAAGCGCATACCATAGTCTCTCTCGATTGATCGAGCCATAGGCTTGCTTGAAATCTAGGAATACCTGGTGTACATCGCAAGATGTTTCATAGTACTTGGAAAGAATCATCCACAGCGAAAAAACTTGATCAGTGAGTCACTGATTCCGTGAGTAGGATTCCGTCCAAAGGAGGATTTCGTCCAAATCGGTCAGTCACTCACTGTCAGTGAGTGACTGACCGATTTGGACGAAATCCTCCTTTGGACGGAATCCTACTCACGGAATCAGTGACTCACTGATCAAGTTTTTTCGCTGTGGATGATTCTTTCCAAGTACTATGAAACATCTTGCGATGTACACCAGGTATTCCTAGATTTCAAGCAAGCCTATGGCTCGATCAATCGAGAGAGACTATGGTATGCGCTTGAATATTTAGGAATACCGAAAAAATATGTACATCTCTGTAAAATGACAGTAACGCAGTCACAATGCTGTGTTAAAGTTGAGAACAGACTATCGAGAACTTTTGCAATCACTACTGGTGGCACTCACTTGATTGCTAGAAAATTATGATTCTGCTTAGCTTATTGGATCAGGTGGCATATTAAGGACGACAATTCTATCTGTGCCGTAGGACCATCTTAATTACAATTGACTAACGATTGACAATGTTTTTATATCTGGTTGTAAGAAGACCGGCCAAAAGAATCAAACGTCACCAAATGTATGCGCCGTAAAGTGTTTGAAGATATTTTTATAAATATTTATTACTGCAACAACGATTCAATCGAAAAAACGACAAAAGATCCGACCTTCCATCAACCATTTGAAAGAATTGTTTTTAAAATATGCACCAATTGGTATGAATGTTTCAGTTGTGAATTTAGGATAAGGAGAACCTATTGTTTTAGATTTTGCGGAAATAATCAAAAACTGGTTTCTACACCTATCATTTTCGTTCTTCGACAACTTCTTTTCCGGGCCAAACCTTATATCGGCACTCAAAGATATTGGGTGTACTGGAACAGGAGCGTTTCGAGAAAACTAAATATTCGAGAATGAAAAATATACAGATGATAGATAAAAATCAAATCAACAAAAATCCCCGCGGATATTAGGACAAGTACGTTGATCAACAAAATTATTTAATTTACCCGTTACATACATTCGGAGGCAAAGAAAATTAATATTCCTCATCCGCAAGTGGTTGCACGTTAGAAGAAAAATATGGGTGGTGTTGAATTATTTCGAATTATCGGATGAGCATACAGGGCAAAAAATTTTATATGCCGATCGTTTTATGGATGTTGAATTTGGCAATAACCAACCAATGGTCGTTAGCTAAAAGCAAAAACTTCCAAAAGGATCAGCTAAAGTTTTGCGCTGAATTGAGCGAAGCTTCACTTGTTCGTCATGGGAAATTATTAACACAGGCTAAATTTTCAAAACCTCCAGAGTTTCTGGCTAAACGAGCACATTCATCCGTAAAATCAGATTCACGGTAACGTTGCAAACAATGCCACTCACACACTTACTATAAATGTGATGTTTGCAATATCTCACTGCATCCAAAATGAGCTTCAGCTTTTCATAAAATAGCCTACCTTTAGTATTTATACACTTATTATTATAAATTATCCCCATAATCAACTTCCAGTAAATCTAAATTTATTTTACAGATTACATTTTATTATACAGATTAAAACTTTTATTATACAGATCAATTTTAAATTAACAAAGAAATCGAAAAAAAAATTAAAACAAAAAAAACTTAGGTCTCTCATGGGTTAATAAAGGTTCTATTCCGTGTGAAAAAGTGACTGACAGTCAAAATAGAAGAAAAGAGAAAACAATTATAAAAGTCCATGTAAAAGACAAAGACAACGTTTTTTTTTATTTATATATTTATAGTAAAACTGTATTTAACTGTACATATATAAAATTTGACAGCTTTGGTAGCATAACCAAAAAAAATCCTTGTCGGATTTCTTTTTGCAATTTTTTAACTGTAAAGTAAAAATTTAGTATAAATATCAGTTTCTATATGAATATGAATTTATTTCAATTCAATTATAATTTTAATATTACACGACACTAAATTTATTTGGCACTAGACTATAATTGTTTGTGTGCGAAAACGATTTCTCGTCTAACACAAATTTTTCGTAAAGTGTGAGTGCGGCTGCAATAAAAACTATTCGATTTGACACTTTTTATGGCAGTCACACTATTTCAAACACCAATATCTTTGCAATCAAGTTTGACTGAGATAGGTTTTTGTTTCGTTTACACAACTATTAAATATATATTTTTGTCTCATTTTAATATTTACTGACAGTCAATTTTTCTCATGGAATACTACCTTGGTAGACAAAACTGACAATATATTCACAAAAAAAAACAAAATACTGCTCAATATGAAAAAAAACAAAACATGTTAATTCATGTTAATCTGTGCAAAACTAAATCAACAAAGGATGCTTGGAGAATAAAACAAAAGTAAGCGATAATTTTCCATGTCATTCAGTGTGTTTACACTTGATATCAAGAAATCGATTTCTGTGGTATCCAGAAATCAACTATCGTTTACACTACGCATCATGATATCGATATCAAAATAATTGTATCTGTGTGTGTGGAAGTATTTTATTTTAATTTATTTCTCTTCAAAATTCAAAACCAAAGTAAACCATAAAATAATAAAACAATAATGTGTCCTTGAAATTTTATTTTGTTTGTATTTGTGTGCGATATCAAAGAATCACAAAAAGTTGCCGTCGAAAAAAGAAATCATGCCAAAGCCGGTTTCGTAGGTAAAAGGGGAGAGGAACGAAAAAAACATCGATATCATGATATCAAGTGTAAACACACGGATTAGTTTGATCTAGTATTTTTCAGCAATTGTAATTAATAAATGTAGTTAGTTTCCGCTTATTTACACATGCCGAAGGCTTAATTTGTTTAACACTTGAAAGAAATTTAATGGCATGCAATAAATAGAATACCACGTTTAAATCAAAGTACTTGATGACTTTAAGAAATGAAATTCTCAAAGTTTTATTGCCAAAAAATATAAAATTAGTAGGTCTTTTGTTTGTCGGCTTATTAAGAAATATAAGATATTGAAAGATATTGTATGTGAAACTGGATGAAAACTCTGGATGGTGTAATTTTGATTTATTTATATTTAAGTTATGTTGTATTTGTATTTAAGTTTAGGAAGTAACAATTGGTTTTAAGTATTTAGATAATTAACAATATAATATATTTGATGTTGTACTATCGCCAGTTTGATTGAGAAGAGATTTTTTATTTAGATTTTTGCAAATGACTTGCATATTGTAGGTTTCGAGTTCTCCGATAGTGTACTAAATTATACTTAAGCTATAATTATAGAAAATTATGTAAGTCAGTATCATGAGGTTATTCTATTCAACTGTAGATGGCTAAATAATTAACCATTAACCAAATTTAATCAACTCATCATGATATTGAGCTACATGTACATGTAATGTATATACAAACACAGATTTCATCTGTCAATTGTTTACAAATAATAAGTGTTTGGTGATTATTGGATGGCTACAAATATTACAAGATAAGTATTGATATTTACAATGCAATGTTCTCTAAATAAATATTAAAATGATTGATTTTGATTTTAGGTACTACATAATTGCAATTATATAATTTAAAGGTAAGTAAACAAATTAGATTAACATTATTTACAAAGATTTAAATATGTTCTAATGTTATTGTTTTCTTTTAGATGTGTGACGTAGGAACAGTTTGCCTTCGACTTACGCGATATTTAAGTGTTAACTTATAATAAGATATTTAAAATGTATTTATTAGTTTTGTGTTAAATAAATGAGTTAATAAATATATATATATCTTGTGTTATTTTTACCGTCGAATTCGCAAACAGATATCACGACACTGCATCTTAGTGGCCAACCTAACAATTTCATACAAGATGGACCTAAGGATTTTTTAATTAATTTAAAAAATCCTTTTGTGCCTTCTCAAAAAATTGTCGAACATTTAAATTTTTATATTCACGATAGTACAGTTCGCAGACTAGCTGAAAAATAATTTAAAAAATTATAGACCAGCAGTGGATTGGATTTTACGTTCACAATTAAATTTTAGACTGTTGATAAATGAAAAACTGCTTTTCTGTGATGAGTCTAAATTCAATTTATGAGTGGCAACCGTTTCGTCAGACGTAAAGGTCTGACTAAACGGTTTAATCAAAGAAACTGTAAGGTCACAGTGAAGCACAGAAGTGGTAGCGTGATGGTGTAGACTTGTTTCTCAAGTCATGGTCAAGTTTAAAGTATTTTTTGTGTATTAAATGTTACAGATCTACAAATAAATTTAATACTTCTGGAGAGTAATTAAGATTTATCTAAGTATTTTATTAATTATGGTCTAATTTTTGTAGTAATAATTTGAGGAAAAATGTGTATTTTTGTGTATATATCTGATTGATTACGGCGAATATCATGGTGTGCCTGGCTCAATCTCCTCTTAAATCAACTGAGACGTTTACTCTTTACATACACAAATTTATTTGCAGCAAAATGAAAATTCAGTAAAAATATTTCTAGTTCTTTGAATATGTTTTGATATAATGAACAAATATAATCTCTTTATTAGAGCCGAATCTCTTTCCACCAATTCATTTCTTAAAATATTAAACATTTAAAGTTTGGAAAAAGAAAATTGAAATTGGAAAAACAAATTTTATCTCCGATGGAGGAAAGTGTTAGAAGACTTCTCTGCTTTGACAAAATATTTGATAAACCAAATACAAGTTTTGGGTTGAATCATTGGGCAGAAAGAAAGCTCGACGATTTACGAACCACTACATCACTAGAAATTCAAAATAAAATGTAAGCTTTGAAGGAAGATGTTCAAATTGAGTATCGTACCGAAGAGGTTGCTGAACTTCCGATACCAAAACGAAAAAAACTAAGTTCAGCCATTGCAGAACGCCAATGTCTTATTGAGGCAAAACAAATTGTATGGAAGAAATTGAAAAAAATACACGAGAATGTGCTCTTTTTGCCAAAAAAAACTATAATTTAAAAGAAAAAAAGTTAAAATGTGGGAAAAGTTTCAACTGGATAAACAGAAAAATAATAAAACTAAGTTGGAATTAGGAACGAAAAGCTTGCTTTTGATGAAAGCGAATAAAGATTATTCTGATAAATTTATGATTAAATAATTTTTTAATATTAAATGTACTAATGAAATAGTGTGATTTTTTGTGATAAAATATTATTATATAAAGCAATAAATTAGATGATTGAAATGATTTTATTGAATTCTATAATAAAAAATACCATTTATAATCAAATTTATTTAATATTATTCATTAATTGGAATCGAGCTCTTGCAGCCGAATCAACATGTTGTTCTTCCGCTATATTTGTTGTTTCCTCCATATCTGTGCTCTGTATTATTACATCCATGTTAACTTTATGGAGAATGCACAGATTGTGAAAAGCGCAACAAACACTAGCAATTTTTGCAGTCTTATCAGGTTTGTAATGTAGCTTATCCAACAAACATCAATATCGGTTTTTAAGAACGCCAATCGTCCTTTCAATTAAATTTGTCGCTTTCGAGTGCTTGGTATTAAACCATTTTTCTCGCGAACCTTCCGCTGCATACCGAAATGGTGTAATCATATAGGATTTCAACGCATAACCAGCATCACATAAGAAAAAACACTTAAGCAAATATATCCGGAAATTTCACAAGTTTTACCTATAAGCCATGTATTGGTTTGGCGGTTTGGCCATTTTCAAAATTATTTTGGGGATAAGTGTCAAATTCACTATTACTATAAATAAATGAATCATGACATGATCCTGGATTGTTCACAGCTACAAATGTTATACACATGCGGTCTTTGCATACCTAAACCATTCATTTTTAATTTTAATAAACACGTTGCCAAAACATAACAATTACTATTGTGCTTACAAGCATGGCATTCAAACTATAAAACCCTTTTCTATTAAGGTAAAGATGTCTTTCTTGCTTAGGTGGTGAAGCGATTTTTAAATGGATGCCATCGATACATCCAATAATACCGGGCATCCCTGTTTTCCTAAACAATCCTAATTTAATTCTTTGTCTATTTTCATTTGACTCTGGAAAACGTATAAATTTTGAATATAATTCATCTTCCAGTATTGTGATTACTTGAAGTGCTTTAGAAAAATTTGATTGGGCTAATCCTGCTACATATTCGTTACCACATCCCGTTTGATAGGATCCCTCAGCAAGAAAACGTAATGTGGCAGCTAATTTAATTATTGCTGATACGGATGATACCCGTGTGGTTAGTTTTAACCAATCATCTAATTTATTCAGCAAAAATTTAAAATCTAATTTACTAATTCTAAAATATTTGAGAAATCTGTAAGATAAATATACAAACATATGTAGGCATATTCATATAATTATTAACATAATCACCGTGTAATATACAAACTATATGGTAATTCCAAGGGATTCGATTTGTCTCTTATACGTCGACGGAAAACAGCCATATCACACACATCATCTTCTTCACTAGTATCGTAACTAATATATGTCAAAACAACTCATTTTAATTTTTTAACACGTATTTTAAATGTATGTGAAGTTGGCTCGAAAAAGCCTCTCAGCCCGAAAAATGACTTTTCAAAATGTGTCTTTGCTAAATATTTAGAGTGCTTTACTATCAGCCCGAAAAGCTAATAATATTTGCGTAAAACGGAAATCTATCCCGAAATTTTATTTACGGAAAAATTTTGTTCAATTTTAAATAAATTTTATGAATATATTTAAGAGTAAACATAGTTACGCTAAAACATAAACCGATTGGATGGATTGGATGGATTAACGATTTGATTCAATATTGGTCTAAGGGATGGTTCAAATAATTATTGTGTGTTTTATTATTGTGTGATGTATATGCGATTGGACGTATGTAAGATGTACCCATTTATTAATCGCTGTATAAAACTTCACAGAGATTGATTTGTACAATGGGAAGTGGTTCGTCAATGGTGAATGCCACATCGTTCTAAAACACTCATCGCTATACCAACGCGATGGCCAGAAGAGTGTTTTACAGGGTGTGGCGTATATGCGATTGGACGTATGTAAAATGTACCCATTTATTAATCGCTGTATAAAAATTCACAGAGATTGATCTGTACAACGGGAAGTGGTTCGTCAATGGTGAATGCCACATCGTTACTCATCGCTATACCAACGCGATGGCCAGAAGAGTGTTTTACAGGGTGTGGCTTATATGCGATTGGACGTATGTAAGATGTACCCAAACAAATTTATGTTTGAATATTAATTTTTTAATCGCGGTTTTTTTATTCCAATGACTTTGTATAAACTAACATATGTGGATTGACAACAATAGTTTGTGTTTTTCTCACTTTAGCGACATAATTTTTTAAGTCATCATAGCGACCCCATTTTTCTTTGTACTTTGAATAACTTATGTAATGGCCCGAAGTATATTGATTCGGCGTAGTATTAAATAATAGTTCATAACTTACAATATCCGTTAAACTGTAGGGAATACTTTCGAAAACTAATTTTGATTCTATTTGGCTTAGTTTAATTGATGACTGTAAACTTTCGGTATAGCATTCTGTATAAATGGATACTATTGGGTAGTAATTTTTATTTTGAGGGCTCATATTATCCAAACACACTGGGCAGATTTGATTTGGAACTTCTTCTATGCATTCGCTGAGCTTTGAAAATCCTACATCTATCAACGTTAAAAAATTAATTAATAAAAAATGTCGCCCTTCTTCAACTATCGTTCCACAATTTTTGCATGCAAATTGAACTGTTAAACTTGGGAGACTTGTTAGAATGTATGTTGAAACATCTTGGATATTGCACTCACAATTCTGTTTTAGTCCAAAAATTTCAAAAAGCATTTCTTTTCTCGTATCATAAGAACGTGTGGCGACCAGAGCAACTAAAAATAACTCACAACTGGCTCACGCCACACGCAATTAATAAAATCGATATTTCGAGTTAAGTTCTTGTAATTCACTAGTACTGTCGCGTTATGACTATTCGTATATATACGAATCGCACAGTAAGAACATCAAGTCCGGTAGCATATGCCTGATGAGATGGATTTGATCTTTTCGATCACACTGTCATTCAATGACGTCATCATCAGATCGAAACCGGCCTAGTGGATTACAAGAACAAGCAAACAACTCGAAGTACAACGCACATTCAATTTACAGCAAAGCTACACGCTTCATTGGTGACCCCAACGGCCCTGTTTAGGGAACAACACGTCAATACCTTCTGACACAACCTCCCGATACCCTCCTGCCTAACCTTACACGGCAAAAATTAACTTCCCACAATGGAATTTCTGCCTTCTCTAACATTACGTGGTGGTTCGTTTCGCGCTCTCAAGGCACAGATATCTCCAGGAAGTTCGTATCATGCTGCAACAAAGCCAAACTCAATAAGGTGGGCGAATGTGGGCACCCACAAATACAGCATGCAGTCAGGTTCGTTTCATGTCGCAACAAGCCTTATCACTAAGCGGGCGAAATCAGGCACCCCAACGCATTGCGGCATAGATCATCATAATCAAACGAGGGGGGAATTCACTTTCGGGGGAGTACTGTGGCAACCAGAGCAACTAAAAATAACTCACAACTGGCTCACGCCACACGCAATTAATAAAATCGATATTTCGAGTTAAGTTCTTGTAATTCACTAGTACTGTCGCGTTATGACTATTCGCGTATATATACGAATCGCACAGTAAGAACATCAAGTCCGGTAGCATATGCTTGATGAGATGGATTTGATCTTTTCGATCACACTGTCATTCAATGACGTCATCATCAGATCGAAACCGGCCTAGTGGATTACAAGGACAAGCAAACAACTCGAAGTACAACGCACATTCAATTTACAGCAAAGCTACACGCTTCAAACGTTTCAAATCATTCTCTAACAGTTGTTCTATCAAACTCTTTACTCTTCCTTGCCGTATACCACTATTCAATATTCCCAAAGAAATTACTGCTGCAGCTAAAGTTTGTATTAACGAATCAAAGCCACACGTATTAGAATAGTAAGTGCAGGTTTTGGTTCCGTTCTGCAGAACTGGTAATGTATTACTTTTACCTGTTTTGTTTGGATGAAGTTGCAATACTTTCTTTACCACTTTTTGTGTCCGTTTTGGAGTTCTGAAATCACTGTCCCCTTTCGAATGTGGACTTAACAATTTAAATGCGGCAATTGATTGCTCCTGCGGCGTTCGAGCTCCTAATTCTTTTATTTTGTTCAGATTAAAGGAAGATGACGGTTTACTTTGTGGAGTAGTAACATCTTTCGCTTTACGTTTCCATACTGACTTATATAATTGAGAGTCCTGAATGGTTAGATTTGTGTCAGTTGTTTGAGATATCTCCTACAAAGGAGACAATGCCTACATGGGTTGTAATGGTAGCGACAATGCTGCCCATAATGGCAAATAAGTCATGTATTTTTTCAAAAATAAGTCCTGAAAATTTTTATTGTAAAAACCGTTAAGCCCACCAACGTTTGTAGAGCTGTCTGCATTTATGCACACCTCGTCCATAATATTTTTAAAATCTTGAAAAATGGGACTTTGTATATATATTGGGCTCGTACTATCATTGGGTTTTCTTGAAAGTTGTGGTTTAGGTTCCAAATCAAAATTGAAATCGCTCTCTATGATTAATTTTGTTAAGTTAATAAATGAATTTTGAACTTTCCGAGTAATGAATTCAGATCTTAAAACTACTGTCAGTTCTTTCCATAATTGCTTAACAGTGTCATAGTTTGTTATCATGAATACCGAAGCAATAACTTCCTTCATTATTTTTGAATTTGACGGATATTTTGAAAAATGAGGTGGCCGCAACATACAAATACTTTTACTATTGACTCTCTGGTTTTGTTAGAAGAAATATTATTTACCCAATTATGAGTAGTTGTTAGATACTGAATAATATCCATATTGTTAAATGAATTTAGTACTGAATTCAATTCAGCAAACGAAAAGTCAATCACAACTGAATTAAATATAGGCCATTTTTTTAAATTTCTCTCGAGGTATATTTTATAAGATCTAAGCCAGCCTCCAATGGAGTCAATATTGTGACTTGAACTATCCATATCAGTGATAGGAAATGGTGACGAAATATCAAGATCACTTGTTTTAGCAGCTACTACTAGAGTGTAATATAGAATACTCGGGCACGGTTTAAAAAGCGCTCGAATTAAACTACCTGTAGCATCCAAATATACTGGCAAATCCTTATTTTTAAACAATTCTCCCATTAACTTTAGAACATTGTTTTGCATTCTACTATAGGTGATTACAATAAATGGACGGCGCATAATCTTTTGGATATATTTATCGTCGCTTAATGATCCCTTCTTTCATTCTTTGTCAATTTCAATAAAATCGTTGGGATCGTTATCATAACGCCTCTGATTTGATTTTTCTCAAGACATCATGTGATTTTGATTTCTGAATCGTATTATTATTTTGGACAAAATCGACATCCTCCTCTTGCATTAACATTTCAGCAACTTTCTCGACATTATTTCCTAACAGTTGCTTTTTGTAGACGTCTCGCGTATATCCTGATACAAAACTAAATTTTTTTGTGAAATGCATTCATTATACGTTCATTGGTACTATGAACTTCGAAGATTCCATACGATAGATTCCTATTCACAAGTTTATATTTTCGGCAGCTGGTTTTTAAATTTCCGTGACCACAATAAGTTCTAATTGTTAAATGTTTTTTCAAAATATCGTATCCTTTAATTTTTATCAAACATCCGGTAATTTTGGTTAAATAGTCGTTAATAACCGATCTATACATATACGAGTCCAATACTCGTTCTTCAGTTAAAAAAATTTGATTCCAAATTGTATCTGAAATGTTTAATGTGAAATCACATTTTTATACACAAGCTTCTTAACTTCTTTATTAATTACTTCTGGCTGCTTTTCACATTGAACATTACTAGTATTGCTTTCTTCAAGCAACAAAGGTCGTTCAGCATACGGATTTAATTGTTCGAGACTAACATTCGATTCGTCTGAACAAAAATTATTGGTTTAGTTCAATGGTATTTGGTTTTGTTATAACTGATACGTTTGGAGATACCCGACTATTGTTTTTAAAATGCCTATACCAAATATTGTACAGTTTTGTACGATTTGAAAAATTGTTTACAACATTAACTTTTGGAGGTGGCGCACAGGTAAAACTGGTGAGTTAATACTTTTCACATTGTTGTTAATAACCGTTCTAATTTAACACTAATTATGTGTTATGTTTTAAGGTAGAAAACGGTTATTCGAAAAACTTCATATATAGCAACACATATATGTATAATTATATTAATTAAACGAATTTGATATTTACATATATATATATTTACAAAACTTAATAAATATGATAATTTACAATTAATTATATAAGTTTAAAATATTTAATTTTTAAAGCAAACTTTTAGGTGAGTTAGTCCTCACCAGTTTAATTCTATTTTTCTACTAAAAACAAAACTTTTCTATTTTACATATTTTATTTTTTAGGGTTACAACTAGATTAAAAAATATAAGTGCACTTCCATAATTTCCACTGAGTTTCATGATTTTAAATAATTTTAACAGCACAGTGGAAATTATAATTTGATAACACAAAAGAATTATAAAACGAAAACGAGATGGATCAGCACAAACTAAATGACACAACTGATCCATATCTTTACTGTTGTATTTAGATAACTTAGCTATAGGCGAGTGTTTCTAGCGCATTTTTCACAGAATCCACTGTAATTAAACTCCTTTTCTTTTTAAAATTTTATTTAACAACTTGCTTTATTTTGAAACAAAAATATGAAAACAATAACTTCAATATACAGTCGTCCTTAAGAATGCCTGTCAAATTAACGTAATAAGTAAACAATTTCAAATATAATTATTTAATTGAATCGATAATTAAGAATATCCTAATGAGAGAGCCGAGGTCAAAATATAAAGCAAATCATCTAAATTTTATAATCAGGTTAAAAGAGAGTCCAAGAGAGAGCGAAGGTCGTAGTTTTAAAAAAAACTTTTTATATAACAAATCGAAAAAAATGCACACAAGAGAAAAACACAAAAGATGCTAACAGCACAAAGTCTGAAAACGAACTGAAAGATAAAATAAAACGAAATTTCCTTTTATACTCTTTTCAATTTTTTTTTAATTTTATATTTTACAGAGAATACCGAAAATGTATAATAAAAATACGTGTAATACAGATCAATCTCTGTGAATTTCTATACAGCGATTAATAAATGGGTACTTCATACTAAGTTCATTAAGATATCTACTAATTTTTTTCTATGATTATCAACAATCAAGTTAAACAACTTTTGCACAAATAAAAAACGTTTCGATAGGATTATTTACATTATTTTTTTATTTATTATAAACATAATTAATCAATAATTATCTATTATGTACATATTATTTATTTAAAACCAATAATTTTTCGGGTTGAGTTTCCGTGTTACGCAGGTTTTGCTTTTTTTTCGTGCTGTCAGTTAAAACACGTGAATATTTTTATATTTAGCAGACATACATATTATGAAAAAACGTTTTTCGGGATGGATTTTCGGGATGACTTCACATCCATTTATGTATTTTAGTGGCACAGTATTCAAAATGTGGTAATGGCACAATCATTCAAAATGTATGTTTTTTTGACAAGAGAAAATTGTGTCAAATTTTGTGGAAATTTATTATTATTCCCCGATTAATTCAGTGATTGCCGTTCGTTGCCTCACGTCACTTCAATCGACTAGCAGAATACAAATTTATAGATGAAGTGACACGACAACTGTCGTGGCGAATTAAGCGACACGACTAAGGGAATCGGGGTGTTAGTCACCTTCTGCGCAGATTCGTCATTAGAATTTCACTGTTTTTAGACTGTTCTTTGGTCTTTGATGTATAGTGATGGTTCCATGTGTTATCCCATAGTTATGAAACGCCACAAAAATCCATTTTACTTCGTTTGAATACTGCGCCTTCCTCTGAAGTTGTCATACGTGAGCAAAAGTTAACTCCTGGGATCTTAAAATATAAACATCATCTGACAGTTAGATATTAAAAAAAATCAAAGATTAAAATTGGCTCCTCTACAAGAAAACCTGTTTATACTGCCATCTATGAACACTACTTTAATACTTAATTTAATAAAAAACATAATTATTCGTCATTTGGGTCATTATCCTTATAATTACATTGTCGTTGATGTGTAAATAGTTTTTTCACATTCACAAACAGTTTGAAATGTCACTGAATTAAGTCTGCAAACTATAAAATGGTGATTACTCCTCTTTCAGTCTCAAGCCATTCAGATTTCAGAAACCCATTCATATTTTATTTTATAAAAATTTGTTTAAAATTGTGCCGAAGGAAACCAGCAGCTCGATACAGAAAGGTACCAAAATAAATATTGAAAATTCTAAGTATCCGAAAAAAAAAGTTGATTCGATTTTTCGAAAACCCAAAACAGAGCTCAAGGGTATAGAAACAAACAATAATTGTAAGAAGACTGCAACTCAAACCAATAAACAAATTTTAATTTTCAATTCTTTCCATGATTAAGAAAAATTGGAAGATTTTTTGTTTTGTTCTTGAATCGATGACCCAATTAAAATAGATCTCCACTCGAAATGATGCATATTGTATATTGTCTGTACATAGGTTGAAAATAGATGAAACTGTTCACGTCCCGAAAGTGTTATAAAACAAATGAAAATTCGTCTCGCATAAAACCAAAAAAAAATGTTTGTGCTTTTTTATTGTTCGCTTGAGCTTTTATATTTTTTCGCCCGCTTTATTAGATTTTGGATAAAAGTTTCGTTTCACGTAAAGGGATAAACGGATAAATATTATCTTTGTGTGTTGTGTATGCGTGTGTGTATGTGTGTATTTAAAATACCCATACATTATTTAAGATAAACGGATCGAAAAGGAATAAAATCATGCAATTGAAAATTATTTAGAAAACGTGAAATCCAATCCATTTTCGCTATATTACACGCCAGTATACCCACCGATATATATATGTATATGTATGTACGTGAAAAGTGCGAAAGGTTATTATATTCGGAAAATTTGTTGTGTCTTTATGTGGGTATGGATATTTAAAGCGATAACGTGGTTTGGTTTATGAAAACAGATAGAAAACGTTTTTGGCATAATTTTGGGTAAATTAAAATGTTAAAATATACATATTGTACTGGGGTGAATCAGACGAATGAACTGATTAACATATAATGGGGAGGTGGAACGTACGTTTCCATAAGATAAGGTAGACATGATCTGTCATGACTCATTACAGTGTAGCAACTATATAAATTATATCCATACGTGTATATTTTATGTACATACGGTGCCTCGACGAGTGACGACTACAGTCGGCCAAATATTAGATATGAACTGTACGTTATAGCACTGTACTAGATAGTAAGATTTAATTGTTATGCGAACGTTCAGTTCTTTACTAACATTCGGTCTGATTAATTCAACACTAGCGGATTCTCTGATACCAGATCTTTGACTCTCTGCTGGAATGTCTACTCGCAGAGATATATGCCATTTTTGAATGGACCACATGCATAAATGAGGCACGACACTATAGGCCTGGAAGAATGTGAAGTTAGAAAAAAATATTTTTTCAATCAGTTTACAAACCAGAAGTGGTCATTTGTTGGATTTTTGGGGATTTAAGGAACTCCCAAGTCTTTCGGGGTTCACTGTTTTACGTTCTATTTTACATCAATACAGCTTAAACGAGGAGGTATGGCTATCGATCCGATTCCCTTCACTATAACCGTCGTAGCTTTAACCACGTTAACCAGATGATGTCGATAAATATATAACATCAAGGATTGGCGTTAAGAACTACCAGATTACCTCAATTGCCTCTTCATCTGAATGTGACACTTATGCATTAACTAAATTCGAAAACAAACAGATTTTCTTAAGAAATGTGTTCATAGGTAGCATTTAATACAAATCATATTAACCCTGAATTCATATTCGAACCAAATAGTATGAAGACTTTCTGCTGAAACCTGGAAGCCCATGAACTGCAACAGTCGTATTGACGCTACTAATTAGAGAGACAATGAGCCAGTTAACAATAGTGCCAGGAAATAATAATGTTGATAGGGGATTTAGACAACAACACCTCACATTTTTGCAAGAGATGGTCAATAGAATATTTTCCTACGCTACAATCGAGAAACATTTGGAAACAAATATTGAAGTTTAAGAAATTGTTTTAGTAATAATATCTTGACTCTGGCTAAATTTTTCTATAGATAGAATATGGAAATGAAGGCTTAAATAGGAAAAACAAATGTTAAGTCAGGATCAAAGATCTTTAACCCTTTATTTACTACTTTATGGGTTGGCAAAATCATGGTCCATATATATATATATATATGCACATGCCACTGAGCGCGGGATACGATTAATTTACTCAAAGAAACATTTCATGAAAGACTAATTTCTCGTAATGGTTCTGTAAATTGGTCACCGAAATCGTGTTATCTAACTCCATTAGATTATTTTCTTTAAAGGCATGTTAAGTCACTCTTACAACACAACATTCAGAGGGTTATTAGTGATTAACGGCCGCTATTGCTGGGAAAAGGTAAAAGTTGGGCATTCAGATTGCGCAATCTACGTTCCAACAGCGGCCTCCACATAGCCGAAATCATATTTTAGAATTAATAGAATATAATAAGAGTGCCAAACACTCTTCGTAATTCTAAAGCTAAGAAAATGGGATAGTTTATACTAGAGTAGCTTATGACTCCAACAATGTAATTATATAAGACATATTCAAAAGAGCGAGGTAACATTCGATATAAATAATACTCTAAAGGCTGATATGCTACTGAAATCTATAGGCTAGCACTGCTTGGGTTGACTTCGGTTATCGACAGTGCAGATGTAGTACAATTAGTTAGTAGTTGTTTGGATAATGTAACGATACACCTGGTAATTCTACCATAACAACTCACTTAAATTTGGATTTTTAAATGATTTAACAGGACATTGTTGACTCATAACATGTAAATGTTTTAATTCCATCGACTTTAAACAACGCTGTATCATTCGCGTTGAAATAAGTATGCAGAACATGACCGTGCCACCCACGTCTCATGATTATATAGAACTCGATAGGTCCCATCAACGCCACGTTTTATGACATATATCACACGCATGATTATTTCTCGAATAGAAGAATCCATATTTGTTTGCATTCGTCAATGTTCAAATCTCATAAAGTGCACTTCCATAGATGACAACGGGTCTGATCAACACTCTGTACAATTTCAGCTTTCAGATATTTTTCAGATATATTTTGGATTTGTTGAGTTTAAGACCAACGGAAGCTGAATACTGTTCTAGTGGATCATGTATCTTGAATTTACTCTAACATGAGATTAAAAAGTATCGCGGACAGCGCATCTCATTGTCGAACACCAGAATTAATTGCAAAAGGATAGTCCAAACTTTAACATAGCATTGTGACTGAGTCGTTGTCATTTTAGGAGCTGAGTTCTTGAAGGGTCATAAATTCCACGTTCCACGTTGCAATCCTTAATCTCGTGTCCAGAACGTCGACCAAGCGATCGATATGAGATTTATTTGCCTCCTACGACAAGCTCTGTTAACTAAGATGCTTTAATATAGATCCTACAAGTAGTGTGAAATATTAACGAAGCATCCACGTCCCAACCCACAGGATGACAAATTGTGCACTAAGTAAATACTATTTTGCTAACGCAAGTGTACTTGTTCCTTATTACATGGTTTTAGCTGTGCTCGTTCACTCCCACACGATTTGCAACGGGATAATATTTTTTTTGTAGTTTTCATTCCTCATCTCTTCCCACTTGCTGTCAAACAATTCAAAGCCGCCGTTTGTAAATTAATGTCAACAAATTGTATATTTTTGCTGTATCATGAAATTCAATGATATAACCAGACGTTTGAGATGTTTAAATCTTAATACGTCTGTGAAAAGGACACTCTCAGACATGCAGTAGAAATTACAACAGCTATCAGATCTAGCTACCAAAGTTGGTCTCAAGATAAACATCAGTAAAACCAAGGTGATGCGACTCAACACAACTAAAACCATACCGATCAACATCAAAAATGAACAGTTTGATGATGTAAATGAATTTCAATTCCTTGGCGGCACAAAAGCGAAAACAGATGAGGCAAAGGACGACATTAACAAATTCTTGTACTCACGCAAGGCCAAGATACAATATGGATTAAAAAAAATCATTCAGACAAAGAGATGGAAATAAAGAAACGATAAGCTGAGGAAATCACCAAGTGGTATATAACGAGAATACCATTGAACGAGAAAACGAAAGTACGAAAACCAGCGATGACATGTAAGAGTAAAATGCTAGCTGAAGCGAACTTATTTGGTAAATCATGGGAAGAGATAAAAGCTGTAGCCACCAACAAAATAAGATCATCGAACCTAGTGTCAGAGGGCGATGATCCTAAAAATGGAGATACAGAAGAAGATTCTAAATGGATCGAAATGAATAGGAAGTTCTCCTCCAGCGCAACCGTACAGCTTATCAGCTTCACGTATATGTTATGCTGCTTCTTGAGCACATAGAAAGAACTTTGGATGTTGTATCTTAATATCTTCAGTTCTTCACTAATTGCTTCATTGCGTTGGAGATTATTGAGTTTCTTAATTAATCTTTTTTGATTCATATTGAACATAACTGTTCTGATAACAGTTTGAGTGATGTGACTATTACAGTGTGTAAAAACCTCAAAAGGCTCGAAACTCTTTTATATTTTTTTTAATCAGCAGGTTGGATATACCTTAATTTTCATAAACTGTTCTATTGGCCTCTGCCAAACCAAATCAACCAACAAATTTTTACAAAAAACTTACTAAATTGAAACGAAGCAATCCGAGAAGAAAACTTTAACAATAACATAAAACAAAAACCAGTATAGGTATGTGAGGGTACGACGTACAAAGTATTGGTTGAACAACAAAGAAAATCTTCTTCATCACAAAAATTTGAAATTTCTAAACCACATAACCTTTTTAAAGTAAAATTATTCAACCTTTTGCACAAAAACAATAAGAATTTTTTTTATAAACAAACCACGAACCAAAAGAAAAACAATAAAAAAAAATTTTCATTTTTGTGTTGAGCATTTTCCTTGTTTTCTTCTGTTGGTAGATTAGACTTAAGAGAGAAATTGATAAGAACAAAAAGGATATTTTGTGTACAAAACTTTCTAATGAATTGGGATATAAATATTTTTCCAATATTTGAAAAATTGAAAGGAAGGATACTCTACTCTCGATAGCAAGTTGGGTGATTAAATTTTGGGATACTGATACACACAGCAAAGTGCAGAAACTTTATGTTTCAAGATAAGATTGGTTTAAAACAAACTGTGTACCTGATCCTTTTTAAAGCTTTTTTTTTACTCTTAATAATTTTCAGACAAATTATGACGAGATGAATTTTATTTTCATCTCTCGAAATGGAAGATTATAATTTTGTTAAAACGACACCACACCCTCTTGTATAGATCGTATAAACAAACGTTGCTTATAATCGTATCCAAACCGCTACAACATCGAAATGTAAACAAAAATCGAATCTAACGTTTAATTAGGATTTTCTTAGTTTCGTTTTAATTTTAATTAAATACCATAATCTTATTTCTAATTTAGTTAATATTTATTTATTCTATTTTTTTAAGTCTCATTATATATCTCTGTATATATGTTGTAGACATACAGAAGGGGATGTACACGATAATAATATATTCGTTTCAGTAGAAGGGGGATGGCGTAAATTTACATGGCAATTGGGAATCCAACCCGTCTATGTCTTTGAAGTACGTTTGGCTTAGAACAAATGTTGACATCAAACGCAAATTGACTTCGTTGGTTCTTTTTATACCATACCAGGAATTATACTGACTTGCTAACATCTAAGGGACTCGCAATCGTAGCAGAAATTAAATTTAATTACGGGTAAGTAGCCCTTAGATAGTGTGGGGAAATCTCCAGAATCAAGTTATTCTACTTCAGGTTGTGTACACTACTACAATCAAGTATGGAAGAATCTCGCATGTACTCTGCCATAATTAAGGCACCATTACATTGATAATGTAATCCCAGTGCTAAATTATCATATGGGACAGGTATTGTTTTATTTGAGGTTGCGCTGCCCTGTTTATTATGTGTAGTACTTAAATTTTTAATGTACAAATGAATTAATCAATAAAAAATGGATTGATATATTGACTTTCAAAGTGAGCAGACGTAATTTAATTTAATACAATTATTAAAAGTGCATACAATTTATTTGAAAATTTTCAAGTAACACAACAAAATTTGTTTTATTTTTATTAAAAAGTGCAGTGTCATAAAAAACATTACATTAGTGCATATCGTCATAAAGTGAAGTGTGTACATTATTAATTGATGATGACCTAGATTTAGGATCATCATTCATGGAATAATGTTGAGGTGTATAAAGCAATAAATAGAACAGGAAAAGGAGAAAATACCCCCGGTGGTACACTAACTGCCCAGTTGGTTAATCCATCCTCTCACGAGGTAGGCTCAATAGTTACTGGGATGAGCTCATTCATAAGAAGTTCAAAGTTGGCAAGATCACAACTAGAGAACATCTCTTTCGCGAAAAGACAAAAGGGTTTACCCTGGGTGATAGATCAGTTACCAAATTGGCTAACTCACACTCTTCGTGCGGTTCCATGGATTCTGACGAGAACCACCTTTTGCAAAATTGAAGACATGGCGTTACTAATCTCCAATCTTCAACGCGAGTTGATATGCCTGAGAACAGATAAAACAAATTCAAAAACGGAAGACAAAACCTTAAACATAGAAGTGGCAGACATCGAAGTACAACCAAAAAGAGACAAGTCGCAGAAGAATGAATATTCAACGAAGAGTTAGAAAGGGAAACTAACTGGATGTTGAAGAAGAAAAATGCTAAACAAAATAAGAGAAATAAAAAAAAACTGAGTCCTCACCAGAGGTAGCAAAATCACCAGAACGGCAACCAGCTCAACAAAATGAAAGCCCTACCACCGATTTATTTAGTAGGAGTAACCAACTATTCAGAAATCCAAAGGGGTAATGAGTTCTGGTACGGAACAAGATTACAAAATCACTGCGCTGAACAATAATGTATGGAAGATTAACACGTCTATTTCAAACGCCTACAGATACTTGTCAATGAAGCTGAATACGGAGAAATATCAGTGGAACACGTACGAAAATAAAAACGATCGTCCCATCAAAGTCATGGCAAGAGGCCTACATCCAACCTGTGAAAGTAATTCAATAATGGAAGACATAGAAAATAAGGGATTTAAAATCCTTGATGCCGTGAATATTATTAAAAAAGAGAGACGTAGTGGAGAGAACCGACTAGAAGCAGTTTCAAAAAGAAAACTTTCCCTGTTCATGCTATCGTTTGATAAATCCGAGCAAATAGAAAAAATTTACAATATAACTGGCATACTAAACATGCGAGCTAAGATTGAAGCTGTTAAAAAAAGCAGTACAAAAATAGTACAATGTAAAAAATGTCAAGGGTATACGCAAAGATATTGCGCACGCGAACCAAGATGCGCCAAATGTGCTGGAAAGCACCCAAAACAAACTTGCAAACTATCTAAAGAAGAATAAGCATCCGGTGAACTACAGAGGATGTGAGGTTGCCAAGCAACTACAGAAAATGAGGGATGAGGCACGCAAACCACTTCTAAGTCATCCAAACAAGGATCGAGCAAGAAATGAAGTACATATGCGTAGGGAGAATTATACATATGCGCAGGTCACTTCAAACTTGAAAGAATTTGACACCAGTGGAACTGAAAAATTCAAAAACACTGTCCAAGCAATTTTAAATAGTCTTAAGGAACAGAATAAACTAAATAAGTTAATTCTGGATCGACTCAATCTGCTGGAAATACCAAGTTCCAAAATAGCTAAACAGAAATAGTTTAGTTCATAATTCCATAGCAAAAACCAGACATCAAAACTGCTCATTAAGAATAGCCATATGGAATGCAAACGGATTAACACAACATCTAGCAAAATTGGAACTATTTTTAAACGCTGAGAAAATTGATATATGTTTAATATCAGAAACACATTTTACCAGCAGCTCATATGTTTCAATCCGGAGATATACTTGTTATCATACAACACATCCATCAGAACGGGCAAGAGGAGGGTCAGCTATATCCCCCGCGGTATAACCTAAAGAAAGAAGACTCTATTAACTTGTTCCAGAAATTAGGAAGTAACTTCACTATCGGAGGTGACTTTAATGCCAACAATACCTTTTGGTTGAACCCCAATTTAAACTCTCCAAAATTAAACTCTCCAAAAGACCAACGGTTAGTGTATGACGGTTAGTGAAAATGTTATAGAAAAAAGATATTCACCTCAGCTCACAAACAACAAAACAAATTGGGAATTGTTTAAGCAGTGAGTAGAGGAACGAATAGAGCTTTAAATACCTATCACAAGTGAAAATGAAATTGAAGAGGAACTAGACAAGCTCGTTGATGTCATACAATGGTCCGCTTGGGAATGCATTCCCAAATTATTATTGAGGAAAGAAAACTTCGTTATTTACCCAATAGAAGTAAGAGAACTAGTGCAGGAGAAACGAAAAGCCCGAAAGAAATGGCAGACTACGCGTGCGCTGCAATATAAAACCACCTTAAACAACTTATGCATCAAACTTAAGGCACTTATAAAAACAGTGAAAAATGAAACAATTGGGAAATACCTATGTTCTCTAGCTCCAACTAAAGATACCAAATATTCCCTCTGGAAAGCAACAAAAGGGTTGACACAACCAAAAATGCAGATCCCCCCAATCAAAACAAACAATGGAAAATGGGCTAGAAGTGCGAAAATCAAGGCTAACCTATTTGCTGAACATCTTAAACATCTTAAAGAAATTCTTAAAGAAATTCTAAGTCAGACCAGTTACGAAAACACTACTGATACGCATAGAACATCTGACTGAACATCACTTGTTGCGCTACATATTGATTATTGTTCATCAGTGCTATTTATAATGAACCAATCACAAATATATCGACAACAAAAAATTCAGAACAGATTTATGTGAGGCATTTAAAGAGTATGAAATAGGATACATATACATATGTGAAATACTGGAAGTAATAGGGTGGAAGTCTATAAACCATAGAATACATTTTAATGTTTTAAAGTTGATGGTTCGCCTTGAAAACGGAGATCTACCAAAATACTTAAACTCCATGTTATACTCCAATAGAGAGGAGCAGTGAAGACTCAGGGCTTCAATTCACGTTAGTTCATCCGGATATCGCTAATATCGAAAAAATCAAATAACCGGGCGGCACATAAGAGCATGATCAATATTTTCAAACTGCTGCAAGAAACCCGGTTACAGTATTCAAACTCCATGCTGACCAAACCTTTTATTATCAGCCATGGATTCTTATCAGATCCAGGAAATCACCAGCTAAACAATAAGGAAGGTTGAAGTTTTTATCAATAAGATTAAACCGAAAACACTACTGATTAAAAGTAGAGATGGTCAAATATTCGTGAATCCAGAATCTCTTAAAACAGAAAATTAATTTATCAAGATGATTTTGACCACCAATCGTACAACCTGCAAAAACAATTTACAATAAGAATTAATTGGGTATATGTATCAAATCTGAAGAAAAGAGCAATTTCAAGAATTTCCTAACAGATTCGAAATGCTTTATGTTCTGCCCTGAGTATTCGACAAACATTCGAGAACTGTATAATATAACATCTTGTGCAAGATAGCACGGGTTACAAGGTAACGAGATACTTCACTGATAACGACAACCAATGCATAATTTTTAGTATGTGGATGAGATTACGACCAAGTAGTCTAGCGTTTACAGTTGATGTTTTACCTTGTTTTCTCTCTCAGAAACAAGAAAGTGCCTTGACTAGACGAAATTCTTATGAAATTGCTGAAAGTAGTGGTCAACCTATTGTTTCTATCAGAATATAAAAATTTTTGCATACTGGATACAACTAGAAAACTGCTGCACCCCTTACTTAAACCACAACTATCAGCGAAAATTCAGATAATATGGCTGTTAAAAACATTTTCATCTCTGTGAAGTAAAAGCGGTTGGCATTACAACACACGTCCCACATGCGACGCAATCTTTTACGGATAATAGATATTTGACTTAAGGATAGATGTTCGATATCTCTAAAGGAAAATGCAGTAAAAATTCACAGGTGGTGCCGTCTATAATGATCTTGGACTTTGATGAATAAATTACACACTGAATCATGCGTAAGCTGGAAATTTATTTATGGGAATAGTACAACAAACATCCCAATCAAGGTGGGAGAGTGCAGTAAAGGGTTTTTCTAAACCTTTCTAGCTATTTTTGGGGCATATCTGATTCTATTCAAGACGAAAAGGATTTGAACCCAATTAATTCCGATTTAGGTACAGATGAAGACCTTTAGGATCATTAATGTGGCCATGGATGATCAGAACATATGAAGATTTTTCAGAACACGAATCAAAAACATACCCCTGATGGGCCTAGGCATGTCTCCAAATAGGATTCATCCCAATTCACTTCCCTCCCACGATTGCTTTGAAAAGCCATTTTAAAGTTTTGACGCTACAAACCACCCCCTCAAATTCCAAGTTCGTGATGCAGAACTAGGTTCAAAATTTGGAATTTCTCTCGACCCTAAGCTCTCATTTAAGTGTATCTTTGACTTCATAAAAGAGGTCACTTTCTTCCTATTGATCTGGTTCTCTAGATAAGATAACATTATTTCCGACATATATGTTCCATTTTTATATGAAGACGAAGTTTTGGCATTGAAATCGGTCTAGTTTGTGCACTATTTAATGCACTCTCTTTCTTGTTTTGCCAATCTGAAATTTTCTTCTTGAGAGTCGAAGAGAGCCTCTCGAAGTGTATGCATTAGAGTCAATATCGATAAATGGCTTCCACGTGCTTCAGCTTAACTGCACTAGCTTACCTGTCCATCTGTGCGATCCACCAGATACAGTTAGAGTACAGTGATCTGGTGGATGCCAGGTGTCCATATGCACTTGTCTAAACTGATTAAGTTGTTAGATTGGATCCGCTATCAGCACTTTACCGTAGACAACTTTACCTAGTGTTTTAGCGGCAATATCGAATATTGTAAACGAACCGAATTATAAACCGAATATAAGACGTCTAACAGACACATCAAAGCTAGCACAAAATGGGGTAGAGGAAATTTTCTTCTCAGATTAAATTGATCATATGGGCACGGGAATATTTACAAAATATAAGGACGAAAAGCACTTCTCGAACCAGGATATCAACACAATACAGTGAAACAACGTACATTCTATTTATGCTCAATCTACACTCAGAAAAAACCGTACTATTACTTTGCCAATAGTACAACTATTAGTTTTATAGTATATTTTTTTCATAGAAAAAGAATAATTTTTTACTCTTTTGTACAATTGATTTAATGAAAATTATACTATTAATTTAAAACTGCACAGTGAATTGATACTACAGTAAATAGTATTAAATCAAAATGAATACCATTGATTTTTTTGGATCGAGTTCCCTGGGATTTTGCTTTTATTTTACTAATCATTGACAGCTTATTACAGAAAGAAGTCTTTGCTTGTATATTTTAATAGAATAAATTAATAATATCTATTAATATTGTGTAAGCTAGTTCAAAGGCGATTAATATTGAACAGTGTAAGTATAATTAGGTACAATACTTAAATAGTAAAAATGAAAATGTGATTCGGAAAATATATTTTATATGGATTATTCTATACCACATTAAATTTACTAAAGTGTAATCGAAACAGGAATTGTGATTTATTATTACGAGTAGTTTTAATATTTAATTGATTTGTAAATTAAACTCGAAAATTCCATTTACAGTAAAAATTGGTGATTTAAATTGATTTGAGAATTGATAAATATTGTTGATCTTAAATTTCTTGCACCTCTTAATTTGTGAACTCATAATATTTCGAAACTTCAATTCGTGCTGCAATTCTGAAAAGTTAAATGGATGAAGATTTCATAATCGAACCATCCTATAAACCGAATACTACCTCAATTGGCGTAGAAAGCGAATTACACCAATTGATTTGTGGCAGATTCGGGTTTGAGGAACAGATTTATCATCGTGTTGTTGGTAAGACATTTTGCTTTAGCCATATTCATATACCAATAACCTAATATTATACACTTGACTTTAATATCTCTATTTTTATTTTAGATCATGATTTTGATATTGAAAGTTTATTAGTGACCACCGAATCTGATCTATGCGATTTATTTCCGGCGCCGCTATTAGGAACAAGAGCGAAATTTAGATTCCATTTAAATTTATGGAGGAAAGATGTAAGTATTAATATAATCAAATCATATAGGTCAAATTAGGATGTGACCATTATTATTGACTATTTAAAATATTTGTGGCATAAATTTAAACTATGTCTTATCATAAGTAATCTTATATTCTTGTTGGTTATTATTAAATTTGTTTCCAGGCCAGTACAGTATCTTTTTCAAGGCTTTGTAGAGAGTGGATTGCAACACAATCGCCTGAACCGGAACGAGTTGCATCAACATCATCCTCTCCTGGGAGTGAATTTAATATATTTACCAGTTCAAAACTTCTGGAATTATTGAATAGTTGTGAAATAGGTCTTGAAGTTTTGAAATATTACGAGAAACACAAAATTTTGGACGACGCGAGCAAAACTATTTTGACGACGCTTATCGCGACAAGCAACTTAAATAATAAAAAGTTAATGACCATACAGGATATAGCAGTTGCAACTGATGTTATTCATTCTGTTTTTCCAAATGAATGTAAAGTGAGGCAATCTTTTAACTAACGTTATGTTTTGCATTACTACGATTTTAATATATATATTATATTCTTACTTTACTTAAGGCCCATTTTCTCGTGTAGTCGAAGAAAGAGACAATAAAATTTTACACAATGATACTTAGTTAGGTATACTAGAAACAAAATAAATTGTGAAATACGCTTTAAAATTTGGCTTGAGTTATTATAAAAATTTTAATTTTATCTGTGTATCATTTTACTGTCACTTTATGCTACTAAGAGCTGTTTACATCTTTATTTAATGAATTCGGTTCAGGAATATTATTTTCAGAAACGAGGTCACGGGCTAAACCCAACTGGAAAGCTTCATGACAAAGCTGTAAATGCTAATACAAAAATACGAAGTTTAAAGAAAACTAGTGCTAACGTTCAAACAGGTATACCTAGATATATTCATTACAATAATTTGCTTTATATTTGTAAACATAACATTGTTAACATACGTATAATATTTTTAGATAATCAACCATTAATCAAAAACCTATCCACACTCGAACCTTTAGTCTCAGAAAGTGATTCAGAAGTGATTGTATGGTTACAACACAACAACGAACCGTGGTCAACTGTTGAATGTAAATGGACCCAAGAAGTTACTGCTAGACAACATTATATTAAAACAGGGGCTCAAAATGTATTAAAAAATTGGCCACTTTTTAAACACAGCTGTGGACATACATTGGTAACTAAATTTTAGTTCATTATGAAATATTTAAAACTTTGTAAATAAAAATAAATTTGTAAATTGTCTAGGTCGACATTGATTATAACATATTATACAGGAGTAATTCGTCTCAACTATTTTCTTTATGGCCGTCATTTGTGGAAAAAATTTTAACATATTTCCCAAAACATATAAAAGATAAAAATTCTTTGGGCATTTTAAAAGAATTAGAGAATAATATTGATGAAAGTAAGATTCTTTTAGTTTTTATCTTTCTTACTATTTCTTATTATTATTACATTTTTAATGTTTATTTCCAGATTCGCGTGATTATCTACTATTTTTGCTTTTACATGCAATATTAAAGCCACCTATAGTAAGCGTGGGCAAAAAATATGGCAAAAAGAGTAAATGGAAGCCATCAATTATAGATTCTCAAGAATCTAGCATTTTGCACTGTATTTCGCCCAGTAACTACACATCAAAAGTTGAAAAATTAAAACAAAAATATTTAGAAAAAGGTTTAACGTTCCAGCCTATCATAATTGTGATCGGGGAGCAAAAAGTAACTTTGCAATATTTTTATGTATACTACGACGGTATACTATACAAATTGAATTCGTTTTTAAAATGTTTGGACATTACTTTTAAACTTTTCCACGTTATGAATTTTGAGTACCCTGTAGAAGGAAAAAATGTATATAATTTCATAGAACATTTTTTTTATAATTTTAAAACTGATAAAAATTCAAACGTAACGGCCATCCTTGAATTTCTAAAACGTAGTTTTTAAATTTCTATCAGTTTTAAATACTTGTCATTTCATAAGTTTTATCTTTAATATTAATTTTTCCGTTTTGCTTGACTGATTGTTTTGGTGACAAATACCTATATTATAATATAAAGAAATAGTTCAAAATGAAATGTTTTTTGTGCCATAACGAATCTTTGATGTTTTCATCATCGAAACTTTTAATAGAGCATTTAAAATCCTTTCATATTATAAAAAATATTGAATCTTTTTTGTGTGTAGAAGACGGTTGCCTTCAGCAGTTTTCAAATTTATATTCCTATAAACGACATATAACCAGAGTTCATGAACATCAAGTGTATAAAAGTTTAAGCCACACAACTAACAATAAAATACAGATTAAAGATATAATCGGTAATACTGATACTAACTTAAATATATTAGATCTTAAAACTAATGAAAATGGTCATTTGATAAATCACGAAACTGAATTTATTCATAAACATGATCTCAGTAAAACGATTACGGAAAATACCACACAACAATTAAGTGAAAGTTCTTCCTCCAGTTTCAATGGACTAAGCTTTGCATTATCTTTACATAACAACAACAATTTTAATAGGAAAAACGTTTATGACGTTATAGAGCAGGTAGAATCTAAAGTAACTAATCCTCTCATTGAAAATATATCGAAACAACTTTTACCTTTAATTGAAAATAATGAAAATAGGACAATAGCCAAAAATATTTTAGATCAATTGAAGCATCCATTTCATACTATCAAAACAGAATATAAACTACTTCAAGAGTTGGAGTCTGTTGGATTGTTTAAAAAACCAACCTAAACCTATTATACTATCAATGAAGAAGTTTGTGAAATTATTATTAATCATTCGCCAGCAATAGATACCAATAAAGTGACTGGTGTCATTATGCCTTTTGAATTTCAAATGAAAAAATATTTTGAATGTGGTAATATATTGCATCAAACGTTAGAAAACATTGACACCCTTAGCAAAACTTCTCCAGGTTGTTATGCTAATTTAATAAATGGAGTAGCATGGCAGAAAAAGAAAGCTATTTTTGACGGAAAACTAATAATTCCATATATTTTATTTTTAGATGACTTTTGCATAGACAATCCTTTAGGTTCACATGCCAAGGATCAATCCATCTGTGGCATTTATTATACATTTCCCACAATTCCAAAACATCAACTTTCAAAATTAAATAATATATTTGTTGCTGGATTTTTTAAAACAAAAGACCGAACTTCATTTGGAAATTATTTTTCAATGAAACCCTTTGTAACTCGCATTAAAAATTTAGAGACCGTTGGTCTAGAAATTAAAGTAGATAATAAAATTTATCAAATTCATTTCATTTTAGCATTCGTGGTGGGTGACAATTTGGGTCTTAATACGTATTTAGGGTTTTCTTGCAGTTTTAATTGTAATTATTATTGTAGAGCTTGTAAAAGAAGTAAGAGTGAAATGCAAACGGACATAGTAGAGCATAAAAACTCATTTCGTAATATAGATAATTACGTAGTTGATGTAATGACTAATAACGAAAAACTTACTGGGATAAGAGAGAATTGTGTCTTCAACGACATTGAATCTTTTCATGTAACAAGCAACTTTTATTTTGATATCATGCACGACATTTTCGAGGGAGTTTGTAAATACGACATACCAAAAATGTGCTTACATTTCATAGAAAAATCTAAATTTTTAACGTTAGATATTTTGAATAACCGCAAACAAATGTTTGACTACGGAGAAACCGAAATTGGTAATATTTCTCCACCTTTGCAGTTGTCTACACTTAAATTATGTACTTTGAAAATGAACGCTCGAGAAACTATGACTTTTGTTAATTATTTACCTTTAATGATAGGAGACCTTATACCTGAAGGTGATGTAGTTTGGGAGCTTTTAATTGTATTGGTTAAAATAATTGATCTAGTTTTACTACCACAAGTAACTGAAATGCAAATTAAATCTTTGGAACATTTGGTATCGAAACATAATGCATTGTACATCGAATTGTTCAATGAACCATTGAAACCTAAGTTTCATTTTTTGCTACACTACCCATATGCAATTCGCATGTGTGGACCTTTGAAACATTTATGGTGTATGCGCTTTGAAGCACTGCATAAACAAAATAAAAACACTGCTAGAGCTACTAACTCCCGAATTAACATTTCGTTTACACTTGCTGTCAAAACCGGACTTAAGTTTGCGCATTTACTATCTTCTCAACAATTTTTTTTAAACGATTTGATTTTTGAAGAAAAATATTTAAGAATGTGTAATCTTAATTTAATATACAAAGAACTACAACAAAATATATTGGATATAAACCTTTCTAAAGCTACTTGTATTGATAAAGTAAAATTTAGAGGAAAAGTTTATAAAAAGAGCTTTTATTTAACAAAATCTAGCGAACAGTCGGTTTTACTCTATGAACTTGAACAAATTATATTACATAATACAAATATTTATTTTGTATGTAGACAATGGCTTCTAAATTATTTTAGTGAGCATTATCAGGCATATATAGTACATGGCCCTACAGAGGTATATTCAATATATTCTGTACTTGAATTTGACGGCCCACCAATCCATTTACATCTCCTCAATGATGGAAAAAAAGCATTCCGATTAAAAAAAAATTAAAAGTATTTACTTATATATTGATAAAGTAATTAAAATTAATTAAATAATTTAAAAAAGGTGTCTAATTATATAACATGGTGTTTTAGTTAAAATTTGTATGTATATAAATATAATATTGAAATGAAATTATAAAATAAAAAGTTTATGTAACATATTTGCTACGGTTTGTTTGTTTATTTTTTTAATTTGGAAGAAGGAAAATTATGGTACAGTCCTCTCTCATTAATAGTACATAAAATTATGGGTTAAAAGTATCCTATTATTCTTATAGTATATACTTTTACTTTTCACAATAAGTCAACTGTTTTCATCACATTAAATTAATAGTTTCCTTTTTAAAGCAATAGTACATACTCTTTAATGTTATAGTAATATTAATACGATTGTCCTTTTATTGTAATAGTTAGCTAATCACTTTAAACATAGGATATTATTATTTTAAAATGGTTACGTTATTAATATAATAGTGGATACTGACTATTATTATAATAGTTGACAAATTATTGATTTAAAGTGATATATACTATTGACTAAAATTAATAGGAAAAAACTATTAATGTAATAGCAAATTTGATTAATTTTATAGTATTTTTCTCTGAGTGTACCAATAAGTAATGCGATTACTACAATTGATCGAAAATAGAAAGCCATAGAACTAGACTAATTCAATAATGAGATCTGGTTAGAAAGAAACCGTCAATTTAAGTTCAAATTTTGCCTTCAAAATAGAAAAGGTTACAAAAATAGCATAAAATTGTCCTCGAAAAAAAATCCAAGATAGATGAGGAAAATGCCCTACATGTATTTTAAGGACTGCTGAGGAAACTGAAATAAATAGAAATATGCGTCCACTACTCCCATGTGGAAGACGCATCATTAGAAAAATGCAAATTTATCACCTATTATGAGTAGTTCTAAACAAGTCGTACAAGTCTAAACAAGGTTACACCAGAAAACCAAACCAAAATAATCAAAACAGAATTATGCCATCAAAAAAGAATTATAAAGCATATTCGTCGAAGAATTTCTCCTGTCGAAGAATTATTGGTAGTTGATTTGGCATTATGAACAATTTGTATCTAGGAAAATTATTATTGAATGAAATGGATTTGTATGATTTATTTATGTATGAAATCGTTTTGTATTACTTGTTGTATTTTTAACAATTTTCGTGGAATCGGATATGTGATTCGGCATGTGCCGCTGATATATCGTTTGGTAAGGCAGGCAACGTGAGACATATTCTACTATTTAAGCGGATGTAAGAATGTGATCATTCTCACTACTGCTCCTAAAAGCACTAGGTTGAGTTATGCATAAACTAGACAATTTAAATATATCCATGGAGTGTCTTGAATAAAATGATCATACTATTCAGTGCGGCTACAGCTCTTCAATTTTTCACACAGTTCATTCGTCAGTATTAATTTCAAGTTCAATCAACGACAGTTAGCTTAGGTCTTTTACTAGGTCAAAATAAGATTTTCCTTACCAAGATACAAGTGCACCTTTACGATTTGGGATACAATCTCGGGATACAAAAATTCGGTGTAGAATGGAACTCGTTTTAATGTGGTAATACCGATTCTCAAACTCCAATAGCTAAACAGCTATTTTAGATATATTTAAGCTCCAATGAAGCTAATGGACCAGTCTTGTAATTATGTGATCATTGTTTTCAAGCTGACATGCTTTCTACACAAATATTACATGAAGTTGGTTTCAAAATAATTATTAGAAAGAGACAGTGGGTGAGGTTACCAACAGAGTAACCAACACGTTAACAAAGCCATTACACGCGATGCACAAGATCTGGAACGCATTACATTGGAGTCATAAATTGAGAATCAGCTAGTAAATTTTGAATGTTGAGGTTTAACAGTAGTTAGAACATTAGCTTGAATTAAATTGTATTCCTTAAAAAAACAATGATCACATAATTACAAGACTGGTCCATTAGCTTCATTGGAGCTTAAATATATCTAAAATAGCTGTTTAGCTATTGGAGTTTGAGAATCGGTATTACCACATTAAAACGAGTTCCATTCTACACCGAATTTTTGTATCCCGAGATTGTATCCCAAATCGTAAAGGTGCACTTGTATCTTGGTAAGGAAAATCTTATTTTGACCTAGTAAAAGACCTAAGCTAACTGTCGTTGATTGAACTTGAAATTAATACTGACGAATGAACTGTGTGAAAAATTGAAGAGCTGTAGCCGCACTGAATAGTATGATCATTTTATTCAAGACACTCCATGGATATAGCATCCTAAGAGAAACCATCCTGAGAGCAATGCATTTTGTATAATAATGAACTGGTCTTTTTTAAATACAGTGCATAGTTAGATAACCTCAAACTGAGGTTCTAAACATAAATCAACAGTTTAGACTTACTCCAAAAAAATAGAAGATTGTGCTTCAAGATTGTGTTACAAAACTCAACGCAAAGCAAGTTTGAGAAAGATGAAAAAGTGATTAAAAATGAAAGAAAAACCAAGCTGTAACTCAGTTGGGAAAAATTTATTAGGACCATCTGCTTTGCTTTAATTTTTTAGGATATGTATATGACTATACCAATTAAGGACCTTACGAAGTTCTCAAGAGAAAAAAACTTACACTCACATGCACAAGTTACTCATAAAACTAGGGATGAGAAAGGTTAACATTGAACATAAACCAAAAAAACTTGAATTGGATGGAAGAGCATTTCAATAGAATAAAATTTAGATTTTTTTGGGATGAAAACCTGACCATATGTATCAGAGCATACCACAGCATTGATATGGAAATATGCCATAGCAAGTAGCAACATCTTATAATATCAACAATGTAATTAATGTCAACTTGTCCAAAGCATTCCTTTCAACTTCAAAACGTAATTTATATATTAAAATATTTCCAAATATCAACACATAATACCCAAGAGTTTTACACAAAAAGAAAACCCTTAGGGATGTGGACTACCCTCCTCGTCGATTGTTTCTTATTCTATACTATTATAAATTTTATATCGACATTTTAAATGACTTAGGGCCGAAGAAACGTGATAAGAATATTTTGATTACCTATGTATATATGATTCCTGATATTTCTGTTTAATATTTCACAAGCGACCCCAATCATAAAATAAAGGTGATGGCCAATAAAAATTTTCTTTTTTAAAAAACTTACGTGTACGAGTACTGTCCGAACTCCGAACAGAATATTAAGTGCATATTACAGATTTTTGATGGCAGTCGTGTTTTACCTATAAATAAAAATAAATCAATTCGGTTAGTTTGAAGGATTGAACAAAATATTTGGCTATGATGAAGCATAGAACGATTAACCGACCCTAGGTAAGAAGGTCGGCTAATGGTTCTTAATCGCTTAAGACATTATTATAGAATCAATAATCTAACTTCATCGGTTTTGCTCACGAGGCAACTTTCATATTAATCGAAGTTACACTTTCACATCCATACATCTATAAATGTGTGAACAACTTCTACCAGGTAGAGGTGCACTATTACACTAATATAGTAAGAGATCCAAGATCTTGATTGCAAGAAATGCAAGATTTACTGAAAATGTAAATAGTCGGTAAATCATGAGACTCAGAAGCATGTCCTGGCTATACGTTTCGGGTTCTGTCCTTTGCCAAAAATATCTTGGTGGTTCAGAACTATAAGTAAAATGAGGAAGGAAACGACTTCTGCTGTAGTTTAATAGTTAGATCAGAAGGTGTGCAACACACATAGCTGCTCACGTTGAGGTTAGGGATAATCATTCATGCACTGTCGGGCACAACTATATATGGAAGGTGTACAGTTCTATAACTGTTTACTTGGCCTGGGCACTATAGTGCAATCCAAAGTGACATATTATAATCTAGGTAATATCTAGAGATCGAATTATCTATACCCATTGGTATTTACGCCACAGGCTTTCAGATGGAAATGGTTCAATCAGAACTCATATAGAATGGATATAGACTGCAGAGAACGTTTTATTTGAATCTTCTCTTACTCAAAAGTTCGTTTGTTTTTTTAATTACTTTTATTCTTTGCAATTTTTTTAGGGCTCATATCACTCCTAAGATTCTTCAACTCCAAAACTGTTTACTCTAAATTAGTTTGTAAGAAAATAACTCTCTTGATTTGACAGGCAGACTATATGTAAACTTATCTGAATACCCTATCTCAAGGATGTCAAATTAAAATTGTTGATTGATAACTTGGGTAGAGTTAGTGGGTCTTCCACTTTCATATAACTTGAGTCGGAACAAGATGGGACGTTATTATCGACAACAACTTTAAAGATCTGCATTTTAGAAATGTTAAACCAGTAAAAATCCAGCTGTCCTTCAGCTATAATTGACGTACGTTGAAGGGTTGATTGAGTATTTTCCCTGTACACTGTACTTTGAGTTATGACATGCCCCGAGTGATTCAGTAGAAAACAAACTCATTAGTTGTTGCAGACTCCATTACTTAAATAAAATTCTTGGCTGAAGCTTCATTTGGAGAAAAACAGGGTTCGACTGATCCTAAGTAACTTTCGACAAACTCAAGAGGATACTATTAAATATTTTAGAAACCTTATTTACAATGGAAGTCAGATTAAACTGATAAACATTGACTCGGAACAGTTAGTAACCAATTGAAACCTTCCTTATTTGGTTATACAGTGTTATCAGTTCAACATTCAGGTGTTGTAAGTAGGGCGGGAAATTAAAATGCAGCCAAACTTGCTCGTCAAGATACAACATCTAGTGCCGATATTAGATTGGTCAAGATCCGGACAGCAAATATCATCAGAGATGATAATTGGTCTGACGGATCTCAAAGGGAGTTGACGTCAATGATATTTAGCGCTTCATAAAATTCTCATCGTGGTTCCAGTAGAAGTATGAGTGCGGGCCAAAATGTGTCTTTATCGGTCTTCCTGAACCAAGTTTTTTTAGTGATTACATGTTGTACGTCCTGATTCTTCATGTCGTGTTCACATATTTAAGCAGGGGCTCGTTGTTATACTGACATTATCAAATTTTTTGGGGTTGTCAGAACAGACTAAGTCGCCTACTTTGACAAGATCTGCTTACTGTGATGATATTTTATGAGTCTTATGTTTCTGGCGAAATATTTACAAAGCACATAACAAAAATGTCAAGATCTTGTCAGCAATAGGATTTTTCGAACTAAACTCCGATTAAGTGAACACTTTCTGTAGTATCAAAAACCATGCATCGATGCAACCCAGCAAACTGTTGGTATTTATAGTGAAAACTAATCAGAAAATTGATAACGAGGGTCCTTAGCTCTTGAGCAACAAAATGTGTCACCGCAATACGTGTCTCAAGCTGTAATAAGCATTCAATTTCAAATATAGGACAATACAAGATGTTTGTACAAGATGTTCTTATAATTCATTAAGGCCATAAACAGAACTTTAATCTATAAAGACGAAACGGAGGGGTAAATTTGTCGAACGATTGATATGGTAGCTATGTCTGAAGAATGAAAAAGTCGCTTGAGAGACGGCTTGAACGTTCGAGAAAAGAGTCATGCGTGTGATATATGATCCAAAACGCGACGTTTATGGCACATACTGAGTTATTTTTAATCACGAGATTAGAGATCTAATGCAAATTCCTGATATCGTGCATGAAATCTAAGGGCAGCGAGTACACTGGTACCGTTACGTTGTGCGAGTTAATCCGGATAGAATAGTTGTGTGAATCACAGAAACACGTTTTGGTAGTCGAAGTGGGTCGCTGTAGTTGATGATGGCTCTACGACATAGTGGCCGGTCTGGCATCTTCTGATTGTTGTCAGATTGTTGACACCTAATAATCATAAAAATAACTTGTAAAAATCATTCAAAACAATTCTTAGTTGACTCTATTTAATTTTTAATCGACGCAAAGCAAATGTCGTAAACTTCAAAGTTCAAATGAATCGAAACCTACATACCTTAAACTTAAAGACAAAAAAAAAGATTTTTCTTAAAATTTGAAAAACCTCAATTTCAAAAATGTTCATGGTTCACCAATAACTATGTAGGACGGGTACGTACAACAACTCGAATGACAAAGTGGAAATTAAATTATTCATGGCATTGGCATGATATTTGTTGCCACAGACTATGTACATAATCTGAATGTGATACAGCTGGTTAATGGTAAATGAATAATGAAAGTCGAATTGAATGTGACAGTGGGTGGTAACAATATTTTTTTATGTTTGCAGATTTTTGTTTTATTATACACAAAATACATACAATCGCGAAATGATTGTGAGTCGAATATAGATGATTGACAAATTTTATTAAAATCCAATAAAGCTGAAATATTCTCATTTACAAGGTTTTTGATTTCAAAACCGCACAAAAAACGAAAATCAATTTCCAATTTGAATGTTTTCGCATAAACCAGCCCCCTCCCCCTCCCTCCGCAAATATTTAAATACAATTGTATTTATATCTATCAACATAGAATTTTCCCTAATCAAATAAATGCAAACATTTGCACCCACCACCCAATACCCACCACCATACACCTCAGAAGCTAAACATCGATAGCAACAATAAAAAAAATCTGTTTTCTTTTTTATTTTTATTATCATATAAATTTTCAATAACTTCATAAACTTTTCTGAGATAAATTCGTCGTGAACATACAAATGTATTGATCTATAGATACATAAACATAGAACATAATAAAATTTACATATTTATTGGGAAATTATAGGAATGTGAGAGTCAAGAAGGAGCATTTTTTTATGCAAATCAACGATTAATGTTTCATTTGTTATAGTAGGCTGATTGACCTACTGCCTGGATTTCGTGCTACGGGATGTGTTATTGGCCCCAACCCCTAATATATATGTATTCTGTATACGTTATGTATCTGACGTTATGTCGATTGTTCAATAATTTGGTTACACTAGGATGCCCCGACATCATTGGTTTTTGTCTATGTTAATGTTGAAGGTAAAGCACATAACAAATTGCAGATCTAATCTTAAGGTGTATCCAAATTAAATTTAATGAGGACACATATGTATGTAAATTGAGTTGTAAATGTATGTACTAGGAAAGGTTTGCCTTTTCAATTTGTAATCGATTTCGTTCACGAGGCTCGACTACACTGAGGAATCTTTGTTGCTTGCATCGAGGTCTTCGTTCAGAGCACTGTACCATTCGTTGCTTGTTATCATTTTATTTCAAGCAAAATATCAGGAACTTGCTTAAAATTCCTGATGACGTGATTGAAAACATCCAGGCATAAGCCACCATTAACGATGAGGATTCTTTTTAGAAATGTTTGAAACAACGAAAATCCATTGCGTTGGATTCTGAAACTAAAGATCAAATATTTATTTTTAAACTCGAATTTTGAGAGCAAATGTTTCAGTGGTATCTCTTTCACTTCGTTGCCACTAAAAAATAAAAAAAAGCGCAAATAATTCCAGAATTCAATGTCATTAGGGCCCACGGTTCAACCCACATACTTACACATTAAAAACACTTTATCGTGATTTTTGGTCACCACTCGAGGAATAAACCCGACACCCCCGAATTATAGAGCTAGCACGCTACTTTCTCCGCAAGGAGGGTGACGTTGCCACTAAAACAAACATTTAGGAACCAAGCTGTTCCTGCGGAGGATGAATCGTGCAATAAAAAATGACTATTGTATTTTCAGCTCAATGAAGGAGCTTTGCACATAAAATAAAATAAGAAAGAGTTTTGACTAAACTACTAAACCGCAGTCTAAATTTATAACGGAGGTATACGACTTGGACATTAATGACTATACAAAGAAGACTACACAAAGGGAATATATCTCAAAATGCAGCTTAATGAAGGAAGTCTCTCAACTAATAAGAATTCTTAAAAACAAAGTTTTTCGATAATGTTTGGAAAACCAAACCACAAACCTTTGTTACAAAATAGCCACAATTTTTGGTAAACCTCACATATAAAAAAGTTGAGCCTCAAATATTAACCCTCCAATATTTACTTTTAACATTTATATTTCACACGAACCAAAGGCCCGATAGAATACCACCAAGGTACATGTTCTGGACTGCAGCTTCTACGAGCTACACGTCCTCATACAATTATACTCCTAGAACATGTTTGCTGCAGTTATGAGAGTACCTGTGCAGAATTGTATGGTATCATTCAACCACAACATCCTCGGACTGACGATTTGCTAATGGGTTAACCGAAATTAGTTTCTCAGTCACTGTAAACTTATGAATCATGACTTCCTGGGTCAACACTGACAGTCAATGCCACTGACAAACAGTTAAATGTGAAGGCTAGAAATACGGGTATTCGTTGACTCTACAGAATTGAAGTATGCTGTCATTCAATACTTCAACATCCCTTACCTGCACCTCAGCTTCACTAAAATATAATACTTTACTTTGAGGTCGTTTGAAGACCTCTAGTCATCGTGATCCCTTGAGTAAAGTGCGTAAACTTCCGGCCACTTCGTGAAATATTCCGTTATAATCATACACTTAGGCGGACGAAAGCGAGCTAAAACGTCGTTCTTATTCAAGAAACAAAAACGCATTCTCAAAGTGAACGTGTACAACCCGTCACTGACTAGTGTTCGGGAACAGTGAACGTGTCACTGTTCCCGAACACTAGTTAGCTTTTAGGAACAATAAATCGCGAGAGACTCGCACAATTTTAACTACAAGAAAAGTACTGGATGATATTGTGGACCCTAACTAGTGCCTGAAATCTATCTCTTAAGTAGCTTATCCGATGGGAACCATAGAGTATAAAACTAATGTGGTGATTCGTGGATCTGGAAATCTATCAAAAAGTTAGTAGGAATTTAAGGCTTTCCAGAGTTAAGATCACTGGAAAGGCTAAAGATCACACCTTCAAGTGGAACCTAAATTTATACAAAAGGGAAAAGCGCAAATAAAAATCCTGCAGGCATTTCTGTGATTTCTGGAAATACTCACTCATACGATCAGACCCATATTCGGACATGTTGATCATTCCAAATATACTAAATATATGGTGCGGAAAACGCTCTTTTTATAGCTCGACACTTTCTAAGTTAAACGTAAGAAATATTTATGAATATAGAAAGAGGTCAATGATCTTCAACCGAGAAGGGATTCACATGAGTACCTGAAACACCTAAGACCAATAACACTATCATCCTTTCTTATCAAAACGTTTAAATGATTGATAGAGATATAATTCAAGCGAAAATGAATCCAGGTTCATTAGTAATGAAAAGGTGAGCACTGCTCTCTTTGGCTAGAAGGTAGTATGGTTAACTCGGAGCTGATTTACTCCTGAGTGAGAAGTTGGGTAGATAGTAGAACACCACAATGACGAGTACTATCACATCTATTCAAGAATATGGTAAACAATGGAGTATGGATGGAACTCGAGAAAATTTGAACAGTAGAGTAAACGTTTATCCGGACGACGTAGCATTAGTTGTGTCAAGAAAATATCTGGACTGTACAGGAAAAAGTTCCAATTTCTCTCAATTTGTAGAAAGAGAACAATCCCATTTTAGCCGTATATTCGTATAGGATTACTATTGTGACTGCATATAGGCTTGTATTGTTCAGAGCACATTTGACTTTGAAGATCGGCACCGAATATTGAGAATTTGTAATTTTATAATGATGGGCCATAGTTAGAGAAAGTGGAATCTTCTGCGACAAATTCAAGGTCACGATCGTTTGTCATGATTACTGTTGCGTAAAACAGTAAATTTGGACAGAAATCTGTTATTGGTGAGTGTGTATGTACCTCAAGTTGAGAATGAACATTGGCGCGCCTCTGTCGACATTATCAAATTATTTTACTGGGTGATTGGAAAACCATACTTAATTGTATGTGGAGACTGCGCATACAAGAATGTGTGGTTGAAACTGTGTGAGAAAAAATCTATTGGTTGAAGTTGAAAATCACTTGGAAAGCTGAGAAAGAAATTTGGGTTCGGATTACTGCGTGATTCAATTGAACCTGGGTGATGATCGTGTGTATAAAACAAAACGTAAGATTATGGATCAAAGTAAACGGGTAAGAGACCGCTCAGATTGCGCAGTGGTTAAAGCTGCGGCAGTTGGAGCGGGAGGTACCGGGTTCGAATCTCGATAGGGGCAGGATGCAAAAGAGATTTTTCACCACTTGATTACGATCGGTGGTGTGAATGAACACAACTATGACCCCCTGTTGGAGTGCAGAATCCATGGGCCGACCCATCTTCCATGTCAGTACTATAGGCTGGCATGGAGCTATGCAATGTGCAGATGGTTAGGTAAATCGGTCCTATAGCCGTACGTCCTCGATTTGGCTGTAAAGCGTAAGGTAAGGACGTAAATAAGAGTTGGGAGTGCCTTGAGCCCCAAAACAGATGGCATAGAAATAAACGAAAAAAAAGGAAAAAAAAACGGGTAAGAGACATGAACGAGATTATCAGAGAAAATGAGTTGAATGTATAGAACAACTTCATGTTCAAATAGTCAACGATACATATTGTGTTCTTATATCGCTGCTGTTTACCGAGTTCTCTTGAAATTTGCGGATGATTTTGTAGTAATTAGCAAGGCCCGCTGTATTGAACAGGCAAAGCAGACCACCCAAATTAAAGTCAATAAAATAATCGAGCAACTGACTTTAAGGTGAATCCGAATAAGTATTCGGATACCGAATAAGTATTCGGATAAAATAAGTATTTTGAGTATATTAGAGAGAACAATATAGAGATTGATATCAGAACAAATTTACGGTAAATCTTATTAGAAAAAATTTCGAGGGAGTACCAGAATATAACAGGCGATTGAGAGAATCCGTTTAAATCATGGGAATTGGAATAGATATGAGATGTACAGCGTAAGTAAGGATATTGAGCACGTCCTGGTGAACTGTACCCAATACAGCATAAGTAAACCGTATTAGGATATCGCTAGGAACGTTACAATTCTGACTGATTACATGAAAGCAGATGGAGGTGTATGCCAGGAAATGTATGAGTTTATTGCAATCAATCACGTGGAAGTATTAAATATAAATAATTTTTAGAATAATAAAGAAACTAGGCTTTAATTATACATTTTCCAATTATATGCCTAGATCCAATATTTGCAAGATATTTTTAAAACTTTTAAAAATTTAAAAATACAATTTTCAATACGAATTTGCCTGTTAATCAATACAGTAAATGCCATAATCTACAACTTGCATGCTGGTGAAGAAAGAAAAGTAGAAGTGTTCACCAAAAGGAACATATGATTTTCGGCCTTGGGGGTAAGGAAGCCCAGCGGAGAATGGTAAAGGCAGCAACGATGAGCTTTGAAGCATCCAAGGAGTTTAATAACGTTACTGTAATGACGAGAAGATGGAAGTGGCTGCCTGAAGGAACTCTAGGTGACGGTCTTATGGCGAACCAAAGAAACGGGAACGGCTGATGACTGAAAAATAATCTACAATATCACTAAGGGCTCGAGCGATGAAGAGTTTGAAAAGAAAAACCCGATTATAATGTGGAAGGAGAATGGTTAAAAACCAGGATGGAAGAATGAAGCACAGAGCTCAGTGGAACACAGTGTTGTGGTTTGAATTTCAAAAATACTATGAACAAAGATGAAAGTAGTGCAGGCGGTAATGTAACGAATATCCAAATTAATCAATAAGTAGAATCATTGGACGAGTGGTTATAGTACACGGAATTGTCAAAAGAGAAGCTGGTTAGGTCGAAATTAGGCGACTCTTGTGAGTGGAAGCAGTGTTAAATTGCCGTATTGGACGTGTATTGTTTTCACAATTTATTTATTGATGTGCGTCTGAGGAGTCAATAGTCCAGATACGAAGCGTAGTGAGTCATAACCGTATATTTTGTTGGGCTGACATCTACGTTGTAATATTATTTGTTTTTCGGGCTGACACTTAACATATTCTAGTTTATGGTGTTGCTATAACATTTTTTGAAGATTAATTTTGGGCCATAAAAAGTTAACCAAATTTGTAAAATCAACAATATTATATGTTGTCAGAGAAGTAAACGGAGATCCAAGAGCGTTAATGTTTGAAAATAATTCCTTTTATATGTTGTCTGCAACTGGCTGTTAGATGATCCATTCTATGGGTCCAATTTTCCGGCACTCTTTCGAGAATTTCGGCCGTTATTCCGTTTATAACGCGTGTTATGCTCGCTTCTAATGCTTGAATCGATTATGGTTTATCGACATAAACAAGTGATTTCAGATACCCTCATAAAAAAAATCTTACAGCGTCATATTACAAGATATTGGAGGCACATTCACAGGTGTCTCTCTTGATATGATGTTTTCATTAACATTTTCTTTCAATAAATCGATGGTTTGGTTTGCTGTTTGGCTTTTTGCACCATTATGTTATACCACAAGTCGGCTACACTAATATTTTGAATTTCGTATCCATTCATCCAAAAACGAGCTTCATCGCTGAACTCAATTTTTCGATAAAAAAACGGATAAATTTGGAGCTGTTCCAATGCCCATAACCAAATCGATTGCGGGCCGAAACCAAATCGATTGCGCAAAGGAGGACCAACCGCCGTCAAATCTTGAACAAGCTGTGTTTTTGTATACCTTCAAAGCAAAATCTGTCTTCAACATACGTCGCAATGTGCCAGAGCTTGAAACGACGAATTGATTGGTTTCGGTCTTCACGAAGACTTTCAGCTACAGCAAAATTTTACACTGAAAAGAGATTTCGAAATTTCGACAATTTATAAACTTTGTTCTCACGTAAGTCTATTCATGGTGAAATGTCAGCGAATACTGAACACAATTGTCATATGAATTCCAATGAGAATTCCAATCTTAAAGGGTACCTCCTATTGGATCAAATTTTATATGACGGATAATATGGTGTTCAATGGTGTTATGTGCAGCCTACATATGTAAGATGATGTGTGTTCAAATCAATTATAAAGACGTGGTTAGGATTACTCTGTATGATTACAAATATTTAAATTTCCATAGAGATTTATTGAGTAAATTAGGTTTACTTCAAATCGGATTCCGTGGAAATTTCTGAGCACTTCCGAAAAAAACAAAATCATACTGTTGAAATGCTCTTATAAACGAAATCATAGAAAATTCAATTTTCAAGACTTCATAATATAAAATAAATGTCAACGATGTAATTGAAATAAATTTCATTTTTAAGCCTCTTCTAAATGAAAATTCCATTCTCGAAACTCAAATTACGTTTCTTTATAGTACAGTACGCGAAGCAGATGCACTTGGCCACAAACAATATGTGTTCCATAGATAAATGTTTCCGGGGCTGTATCTCATACTAGATTTGCCCACATTTCGTGTAATAAAATAAAATAAAAAATTGGGAAAATGTGTGAGAATAACCGAAATATACTCGAGAAAAATAGATTTTTTTTATGTTTTATAAACCAAAATTGGTCGTTAGCTTTAACTTTTTTAACTTTATGTACATAGATGTGTGTGTGTGTACAGTATTTTGTACATACATAAAAAAAGAATTGTGGTGGGAAATGAAAAAAGTTTTTTAGCTTTTCCAGTTTCAAAAAGCTAAAAGAGTATCAACAGTATAAAAAATTATCTCGCATTTTTTTTGAAAAATCTGTGCTATATAAAATTGTACCGAACACAAGGAATGAATTTGAGTTATGGTTATGTGGATACATATACATAAAAATTATGTTTTATATATGGCATGATATTAGAGAATTTTCAAGAGGATACTTAAAATAAATTTTACTATGTACATAGTCATGTTTTAACTAATGTACGGTTGTTATTTTAATATGTGTATCCCACCGAACATGTACATACATTTTAATGTCTATGTACACACCATGCTCAACTAGAAAAAAGTTAGAATGATTTACAGTGCTAAACGCGAACAAAGACGATATGCTATTATACAGGGTGGCCGAAAAGTTTGCCTCCGTTTATAACAAAATTATGCAGTCGTGACAGTGCTTAACGATGTGAGATCAAATGTTTTCAGTGCTTTCAACTGACCCAAAAATTACTCTCATTTTCTTTTAGAATCACATAAAAATTATGTACTGAGGATATAATGCATGCGATATAATTGGAAAGAGTTTTGAGTTCTCATTTGAGCGTTTACAAGTGAGTCGATATTGATTGGATAATATGTTTGATTTTGTTAATCTCCGTGATATCCGTGTGATTGTCCAAAACCAACGAGTCCAAAACCAAATATCTGTTCTTTGGTGTTCGAGACCGGTTGGAGCTTAATGGTTGAGAACATTTCTCATCTCGCTGCGGATTTGAATTCGTTTCTCGCCGTTGACCAAAAATTAACATGCACCGGATGACATAAAAAGTGTTTGTCTGTAAAAAACATTCGATGGGCTGACCACCTACAATGCACCTCCATCGTTAAAATGGTTCGTATTGTCTCAGTTGAGGTGCAGTAAGGGCCGTTTACGGCCTCTAAGCCATAGATTATTTCAAGACCAAGACGCAAATGATTTCAGTAGTGGTACCCACACGTTTCAAGGAGTAATGAGATTCAAGTATCTTGGATCTCCCATTACTCACGATAAAAGTGTGGGAGAGGACATTAAGGTTCGCCTTGCCGTTGGCAATCGGACTTTATATCCTCTATGACAACTTCTGAAATCAAAATATCTTGCAAATGCGGATAAGCTGCAATTGTGCAAAGTGTCAGACCCGTTGTCGTGTATCCTGGGAACCTTGATGGATGAGTACGAAAGATGACTTCTAACATTACATACCGGGTTCTTTTCAATCACGAGATCAGGAATTCAATGCGAATTCTTGAAATCGTTTGAATCCAAACTAAATGATACAGCGATCTTTGAAAGGAGAACCACCTTTCGGTAGGCGAAGAAGTCGCTGTCGGTGACGATGATTCCACGGCGTAGAGAGTGATCTGGCATCTTCTAATTGTTTACAACTGTATGAAGAGCTGGCTCGTCAGATGAAGTCAGATTGTTGACACGGTATAGGCCAACATTGGTCTGTAAAATTTGTCAAAAAAAATGATTTGGGAAATTGCATTAAGGCTAGATCAGCTCGAGATTACGTGTTATCAAAATCACCAAACTCGCACTAGAGATGCATTCTAAAATGTTGCAAGATTTTATTATTGCAAAAAAAAAATGGAACACGGTTTTGTTTAACTTAAGATGAATGGACTTCATCAAGAAATCAAGAAGTTCTGAAAATTAGTATTTGTTCACGTTGAAGGATGTTTGTTGTGGAAGCTGGCTGAAGAAATTAGATTTTAACGGTTTTCCAATAAGAGGTTTCATTTTGAATAGCCTGATATTTGGGCATCTGTCAGTTTTGAAGTTGTCATCTTTTGACATTTAACAAGTGAAAACTACACCATTACTAAAAATTGTAAAAAAATAGTGAACATTTTGTAAAAGTTCTCTTTGGTCGTCGAGAAGCACATTCTCGGCCGGCATTAGTGAAACTGGTGGAAAAATTTGAGCTGTTGAGACAAGTCAGTGAAAAATTCGGTGATGAGCTCCATTTTCATGGCTCAGAAAATCCAAGAATGATTATTAAAATGCCTCTTGTTGACTTGTGCTAGCGAGCTATGATTCGTTTTTTTAATGACTGGATTTGGAAGATATTGAAGTGGATGATGTTTATTTTCAGCCGAAGTAAAGCTTTCTGACCGTGTTAGTTAGATCACAGTACGTTATCGAGATCTTGGGATTTAACACCTTTAGATTTTTCTTTGGACCACGTGAAAGATACAGAATATGCCAATGCTTTACAATCGATGCAAGACCTTAAAGATGGAATTCGTGAAGTTATCGAAAACATACAGCCGTAATTGTACGAATTGGTTATGGAACATTTCATGAAAGGGATATTGTGCTTCAAGCACAGCCGTGGCGGCCATTTGTTTGATATCGTTTTAAATGTTAATGGCATGCCTTCCTCTTTGCAATAAAATAAACACTCATTTGTTTCTCGTTTCTTACATATCAATGAAAAATGAAATCTCTTATTGGAAAACGCTTTAGTTTGATCGTAAGAAAAATTGGTTATAAAGAAATTATGTTTGATTAATAACATTATTTCTACACTTTTCCCAGGAAAGCTTACTGTTGACGCCCTCTGTTGAGAGGATGTTAATTACCTGTTTGCTGGCGTGGAACGTTCTTTAATGCTTGAGAGTTTCAGAACTGATATGTATATGAAACTGGAAAATTCGTTAGAATTTGACGATCTGAAAGAAAGAATTTTGGTTGCATATTTGGCAAAAACGGATCCATCAACGGTGGTTTGGTGATGGATCCGTATTTGCAAAGCCGACTTACTGGCAAACGTCATCACTTCGAACTCGACCTTATTTTTCCCCGATGGAGTTACGCATCCGTCAATTCCGTATTGTGGTTCCAAAATGGATCCTGTCAACATCTCGGAGGAATTGTCAAAGGCAATGGACATAAATAAGGCCACCGGACCTGACGGAATTCCTGTTCGAATATTGAAGGAATAATATCAAACAGAAAAATTTTAGTTCTCCAATATGAACTAAAATGTTTCTCCTGTCTTATAAGCAAGGTAAGTACCCGAACGCCTGGAAGAGTGCGATGGTGCAACCGGTTCTTAAACATGGTTGTGATAAAACTGATCCTTCAAACTACCGGCCAATATCAATTGTGTCAGCCGTGGCTACAGTTTTTGAGAAATGCATTAACAGCTGGTAAATTATCTTGAGATTAATAAAATAATTTCAGATAAACAATATGGCTTCCGCAAAAGCCACTCCACAGAGAAGCCTTTGCAATCGCTTTGGATATATCCAAGGCTTTTGACAAGGTTTGGTATGAGAATCTCATTTGTAAACTTATGGCATACGGCTTGGATTCGATGATCATAAAGTGGATAAAAAGCTTTCTCAAAGACCAAAAGATCAACGTTGTGCTAAATGGGAGATCATCAACAACGACACACTCCCCAAATTCCGGAGTCCCTCAGTGATCAGATTTGTCACCAACTTTGGTTTTGTTATAAATTACAGGCATGTTGGATAGCTTTGCGAACCCTATCCATAGTTTTGCTGATGATGCAACATTCTATTTCATTTGAGGTCGAGCCTACTCCTTCAGAGTTAAGCTGTTAACGGCTGAAAGTTGTCACTTCGCTTAATTCCGATTTGAGTACAATATTTGAGTGGGGAGTTATAAATCAGGTCAAATTTAACGAGAAAAAAAACACAAATATGCACGTTCTCGCGTAAAAGAAGTCACAACGAATACCCTTTTGTGGTGAAAGATACAACGTGAGTGGGTTGTGACTCAATTCGTCTGCTTGGTGTTCAGATTACCAACAATTTAAAATGGAATGAACACATTATAGCATTGGCCAAATCAGCTTCAGGTATACTCGGGTTCCTCAATAGATGCAGACGGTTTTATAAATCGCATCAGGTTCTCCAAATATATAAAACCTTTATTAGACCGTGTATAGAATATTGCTGTCAGGTTTGGGGTGGAGCATATGGCACTGCTCTCCAGTTGCTGGATAGAGTTCAGCGGCGTGCCATCCAAATAATACGAAACCCCAGACTTACGAAAGATCTAGACAGACTACAACACCGCAGAGATGTTATAGAACTCTGCGTGTTCTATAGATTAATAAATGGTAAATGTTCTGCAGAATTATAGGAGAAAATACCACCATTTGTTACGCCAGGACAGGTAACACGAGGAACGGTCATCTAGGAAGTGGAATTCGTTGACCGGTTTTCAGTTTTCGTTAAAGTACAAAATGCACATGTTTAAGGCAGCTATAGACCTTTACTTGAAGGATGGCGCGTTGGGTGCAGGAGTTCTGACAGTTTCAAGGAGCTAGGATAGTCTAAAAGTCCACCTTGCACCCAATTAAAGCTAAACATAAAAAAAGTCCATACGTTTGACATGTGAAAGGAAGACAAATCTAAAACTGTTACTACAACTGCCGAAAAGAACGAACTCTTGTTATTTACGGTATTGAAGATTTAACCTAGGGAATCACTTTAAACCGTCTGAAATGAAGACATCAGTCTCTTTGGAACATATTACGTATTTAACCAATTTTATCTATGATTCAGAAAATAATTTTGAAAAGCTACTCAAAAATGTTACTTTCACATTATTACCACAGTTAACGAAGATTTAAATTAGATGGAAAAGGTTCCAGTAATCTACAAAATCTACAAAACGTTAGAGTAATCTAAAAAACCGCCTCTCGAATGTTTCATATAATAATATATGGAGCTATCGAATTTCAAATTTATCGAAACTCTAGCCATTCGAACTTTTTATGAAAACTCACTTACATTCCAGGATGTTTTCAGGGTGCAGTGGAGCTCAGCACTCTTTGAGGAACCGTTTTATATAAGACAAACTCTTCTAACCATCCAGAGTGTGTTAAAATAAGCTTTATGCCATCATAATTAGTCAGGCAAGACCGTAGATCATACAAAAGAAATTTAATATTATTTGGAGATTATTCCATTCTTGGTTGTTGGTATTCTTTATATTGTGCCGATGTGGTGTTTATCGTTAAAGTAGAAAATAACTCACATGTATATACCTAAAAGACCTAACATGAGGGAAGAGGAATATTTTGACCAGACTTCTATTATAACCGGAATATCATTGGATTTTTTATATCCCGCAAGGTGGAGTTCGGAACAGAAGCTCTACGCAGACTATATAGATTGAGCTCTAGATGAAGTAGCTAGCATGAAAATTAAGGACAACGAGATTGACTTAAAGGATATTCAAGGCGTACCCTGTTTAAAATACTGGATACGCAAGTATTACCCCGAAACAGTGTAATATTCATAAATGACTCAAAAACGTTTGGTATAGTGTCTTCTAATCAGCTTTATCAGCCACTATCCAAGGGGAGGTGTAAGGAGGAATATTAAAGCATTTAAGCTGGTGGTTCGTAAAGAGGTAGATATCTTGACTTTTTTGTGACTTTTATAGAAAACAAATGATGACATAGAAGAGAATCTCTGCAGATTTATCACAAGCAAATACGAAAATCCTTTCATTTATAAGATTACTTACCCAACCTAACCCAAGCTAATTAACAAGAATGACCTTTACGTACGGATTGATTTACTATGAAGTATACATATGTTCTAGTCAAACTATTTGTAATTTAAGTGGTTTGTTCAACCCAACATTTACACATACTAATATTCTTTTCATTTTATCCAATTTGGTTCAAGTTGTGGTTTTGAAAACCAAACTATATAGTAAATTAAGAAACTGTTTTAGATTTTCATTTTATGCTTCTTCAACGATTCATTCCAATTCAATTAAGAAGGTTTAAAACCAATTTTTCTCAGTTTTGATTGAAACCATTATTTTGAGGAGATTCAATATGGTCGAAATTGAAATATTTTTGAGCTACAGCTGAAATGTTGTTCAATAAAATTTCGATCCAACTCAAGTCTGGTATTCACGATGAACGGACTATAGAGTTAGCCCAACGAATAGACGGAGAAGATGATTGGCCATTGAAATTTATCTGCACTGCAATAAAGACTCAATAAAGTGTTGACTTACATGACCAGAATAATCAAGTAATGGTAAAATTCTTTGTTAATCTGCCCTTTCCTATTGAGATTTTAGCCAATATCAAAACGGCTATCGAATCACAGTATCATAAGATGGGGTACAATGGTAGTTGTAATAGTTCTAATAGTTTCTAACTCAACTCAATCTCGATACACCTTCAAGTCCAATAGATGTTTGTATATGACCACTGATCGTATCTATCAGTTTCTACCATTCAACGTGTATATAAAATTTCATTCAACCGAACTGAATGGGGTTCTTGTACTATTAGCAACTGGTTGGTTGCGTTGCTAATTGACTATTTTAGCCATCCAAGGACTTGGTGCTTGTTTCTAATGAGCTATGTACATAATTTTATCCACTCAGCCTATGACAACAACTATCCTGTGAAACGAAGAGAGGTTATCAAATAAGATTCGCTAGTGTAATGGGTCTTTGAGACACTTCAAAAAATGAGGCATCATTTCAATAGAGCCAAATCATTCGGGGAGAGGGGTTATTATAACGGAAACAAAAGGAATACAACCTCGTGAAGGAGTTGCTGAAATGCCATTAGCAGGTAGACTCCAAAAGGTATTCTTAAAAAAGATTATACTAGTAGAAAAGACATCCATCAGAAACCGACTGGAATCCTTTTTTAAATGTGTTAATTCAACTCATTGAAAGCCTTTTACTACAGCTGGGTATGGAAGAGATTCATCCTAATTTGGTTCTGGAACCCTGAATTACTTTGTTTCAAGACAAAAGAGAAGGTGTAGGATTAATACATTAGGAATGAGCACCTCCACAAGAATCCACTCCATAGCAACAAGCTCAGTTACCCAAGTTACTCAGTTGGTAAATATAACGTGGCACCTGGAAACAATCTGCTTTTATTGCAACTGCTTTTATTTTTATAAGACTAGCAGAGGAGAAAAGAGTGTCACGCACTAAGACAAAATAAATTCGTTTAATAATCAAGTGAATGCTTAGAAGAGCAAATTGTTTTATAGGTCAAGAGATTGGGAGATACCCTCAAGAGATCGTTTGATTACAAACTGAGCAAACATTTATTTAATGTCTAACCTGATCTGGCCATCATCATTCTTGGTGTAGTGTCCAAGTTATGAGGTGGTAAATGAGCAACTATTCCTTAATAAAATACAATGCATAACTTGCATCGGAATGATTGAATCAATGCGAGTATCAACTTCTGAGAAACAATTGAAGACAAATATCTTAGTTAGTTATCTAAAATGAATTGGTGGGCTTCCAAAACAATCTACCCATCTGCTAACATTTCTGATGGTGGAAGGAGTGAGACATATTAAACTGTACTATCACTGTACTTAACCATTATCAGATTCATCGTCATAAGCTCGCATAGGTATAACATCATTGCGAACATGTCCAACTGAAGCTATGGAGATGCTGCTAGGCCTGCCTTGATTGTATAGAAAATGCAATCTGAAGACAGAAAAGTAAGTGGGACATTTAAAAAATCTTTTCTATCTATCGTACAAGACCACATACCCACTGGAATGTCTTCTGACTGTATGCCAACCATAATAGAGTTTTACAAACTCTGAATGATTTTTTTTAATCAAGATGATTGATGTCGAGTAAGACCTTCAATCGATCAGGTGTCTATGGTTGGTATACGGACAAATTAAAGGAATATAATGAGACAGAGGTATAGATATTCTTTGGGCATGGTAAGTACATTTCTAATTTACTGGTACACTTACGATGTTTAGCAACAAATGCATGCAATAGATCAGCCTTATGAATAGATCAGACACTGGTCAAACCAATGTCCTTAATTTATATGCCGTTAAATCTAGGTTAGGCAAGGGTCAAACCTAGTTTGAACTCAATAAAGCAACTGGAAGCAGGGATAAGATAACTTTTATATGGATTGACGTTCTGTTTTGTGTTAGTGTGGTACAGTAATTTAAATCAAGTTCTGAAGTGCCCACCTTGATCAAAAAGTTCCCGTAATAACGCGTGGCGCTCCCATCGTTCCGATTTGAGCTATGTATTTTTTTGTTGTTTGTTGATATTCCCTCTAAATCTTAGCGTCATAGCTTGACATATGCCAAAGTTACGTAGTGAAGAGTACATATGTCTGTGTGTTAGGAATTATCTATAATTTTAGAAATGGATTTAAATTTGCAACAAATGTTGAAAAGTGTTTCGGCAACGATTCTCTTTAGAAAACGGTCATTTACCAGTGGCACGAGCGGTTTAAAGGTGCTCGTGAGTCAATCAAAGATAATAAACGCGCAGTGTCAGACAATCGACATCGAAAACCGACGAAAACATTGATAAAGTAAAAGAAATTTTGGTCAATGACCCCAAATTAACTATCAGAGAGATAGCGGAGGACTTAAACATTGCCTATGGATCCGTACAAGACATTTTGGTTAATTATTTGGGTTTCCGTCGTGTATCAGCAAAGTTGGTGCCAAAAGATCTCAATTTCATGCAAAAACGAGACCGTGCTTACGTCACAAAAGACATGATTAGCGAGGCTGAAGCCGATCCCACATTAATCGAAAGGATCATTCCTGGAAACGAGACTTGGGTTTATGAGTGCGACATGCAATCCAGACATAAGGCAAGTGAATGGCGTTCGCCAAATGAGCCGAGACCAAAAAAACACGTCGTTTTCAGTCAAAAAGAAGGCAACGTTCACGGTTTTAATGTATTACAACGGTGTAGACCGTTGTAATACATAGACCGCAAACAAAGAGTATCATTTTATTATTTGGGCATTTTTTTTTATTTTTTATTTTTTATATTAAGCTTTAATTGGGTGCCGAGCGGACTTTTAGACTGACGTAGCTCCTTGTAACTGTCAGAGCTCCTGCACCCAACGCGCGGTCCTTCAAGTAAAGATTGATAGCTGCCTTAAACTTGTGCATTTTATAATCCAACGGAAACTGAAAACCGGATAACGAATTCCACTTCCTGGATGTTCGATGAATGAATTCGCGCTTTGTACCTTAAGTTCGAGGTTTCGGCAGCTTCACCGTAAACCTATGCGCATTGACCGTTCCTCGTGTTACCCGTCCTGGCGTAACTAATGGTGGTATTTTCTCCTTTAATTCTGCGGAACATTTACCATTTATTAATCTATAGAACACGCATAGTTATTCCAATCACTGCGGTGCTGTAGGCTGTCTAGATCTTTCGTAAGTCTGGAGTTTCGTATTATTCGTATGGCACGCCGCTGAACTCTATCCAGCAATTGGAGAGCAGTGCCATATGCTCCACCCTAAACTTGACAGCAATATTCTATACACGGTCTAATAAAGGTTTTATATATCTGGAGAACCTGATGCGATTTAAAAAACCGTCTGCTCTATTGAGGAACCCGAGTTTACGTAAAGCTGATTTGGTCAATGCGATAATGTGTTCATTCTATTTTAAATTGTTACTTATTTGAACACCAAGCAGACGAATTGAGTCACAACTCACGAGAACGTGTCCTTTTACCACAAAAGGGTATTCGTTGTGACCTCTTTTACGCGAGAATGTGCATATTTGTGTTGTTTTCTCGTTAAATTTGACCTGATTTTTAACTCCCCACTCAAATATTGTACTCAAATCGGAATTAAGCGAAGTGATAACTTCCAGCCGTTTACCGTTTAACTCTGAAGGAGTAGGCTCGACCTCGAATGAAATAGAAGAGTGCAATGTTGCATCATCGGCAAAACTGTGGATAGGGTTCACAGTGCTATCCAACAATTCATTAATGTATAACAAAAACAAAGTTGGTGACAAAACTGATCCCTGAGGGACTCCGGCATTTGGGGAGTGTGTCGTTGATGATCTCCCATTTAGCACAACGTTGATCTTTTGGTCTTTGAGAAAGCTTTTTATCCACTTTATGGTCATCGAATTTAAGCCGTATGCCACAAGTTTACAAATGAGATTCTCATGCCAAACCTTGTCAAAAGCCATGGATATATCCAAAGCGATTGCAAAGGCTTCTCCAAGGGCGAGATTCCATTTGTTTGTAACATACGTCAAAAGATCGGTTGTGGAGCGGCTTTCACGGAAGCCATATGAGACGCTTGCGTGAAGCAATTTGTTGAAACAGACCAGAATTGTGGGCAGAAAATTCGTAGATTTTGCACATTATTATTCGTAATTTTTTGGTGAAAAATGCAAAAAAATACCATCCAACAGCCACGGAATCCAGCTGATTTGCCTCCCTGTGACTCTGTTCTGTTCAATCGAGCTAAAAAACCATTACGAGGACCTTGTTTCAGCAGCCGAGAGGACATAATGGAAAAATTGCAGGAAGCACTAATGGACATACCCAAAACCGAATATAAATAAATGTTTCGAGGATTAGATCAAGCGCAGGCATAAGTGTGCTGTAGTCGATGGGGATTACTTTCAAGGGGACAATATAGATTAAGATTAATAAACTTGTATATTTAACTTTATGAATAAATTCGCGGGAACTTTTTGATCAAGATGTATATTTGTCTTCCTGGCGTTCCAACGTTTAACGCCAACATGGTGATCCGATTTTGAAATAGAAAATGTGTTCTAGCATTCAACCTACCTTATGAATTTGATCGTGCAAACTTAGTCGAGACTCATTCGCATTCTGTACTCTTCTTTCTCTATAATTTGCTTCTTTGTTTATGGATTCGAGTATCAATCGTATAATTATGATGGTGTACATGATTTGAAACCAAAATTGTTGGCATTAAAAGTTCTATAGGCTGCTTCCAATGACCATGCATATTTCCTTATTGTCGTTGATGGGAAGGTCGGTTTGTTGTGCAACCAATATAAACAGAGAAGAACTTCTTTAAGACATGTGATATTGTGATTCGAGCTTTCGTTTTATGAAGTGTGCATATACGACCTTTCAGATGGCTGTTGTTTAATATCTTCTTTGTGATAAGACATAATTCATGCTGTCAATCTCTAAGTCGCTTTATTCGATGCAGATGGCGTTGCAAGGTAAACAAAATATTTTCTAGATTTATTTCGATCAATATTCACTATTGATTCGATTTGAGACAGTGACATAAACGTTTTGGTCACTTTGGTCTGGTATTGATTAACACCCCGCACCCATCGCTTATAAATAACCTTGAATGATTATTGGTATTAATGTTGTGTCATTTTGAATGTGGCATTGTGAATTGTTCCGCTTTTTGTCTTGCCCACATTCGTACTAATTCGGTTCCAAATATAGAATATTATGCTGTAATCAATACAATAACAAAATTATCTCAAGAGAATTAAAATTTACGATTGGTGTCTTGAGTACGTATTGCATTATTGAGAGCGTATACGAATTATAAAGTTTAGTTTTGCTCGAATAATCCAATCGTTAAGATCTAAACCGTCAAAAACTACTAACCGAGATAGTACGCGAAACGTTTAATTTAAGAAATTCGCGTACAGCATCGCACTTTAAGTAATTTATTACAGTTTCCTGCTCGAATACAACAATATTGCGTGACATCATAAATTGTTTGTGTGTGAAAAAAAATTAAATGTTTGGATCAATTGTGTTATTTGGCCTCTTGGCCCTACTATCGTTTCTATATTTGTATATAAAAAATTCGAAAAATTACTGGCAATCCCGCGGTGTACCAACAAAGCCGGCCCACTTAATACTAGGTCACTTCAAGGGTATAGGCGCAACGGTTCATATAGTCGAACGTCTCACTGAATTGTACAGCGAATTCAAGGCCAAAGACAAATTTTGTGGATTATACGCGTTAAATCGCCCAATAGCTTTAATCACCGATTTGGATTTAGTGCGCGACATATGCATCAAGGATTTTAATAGTTTTCACGATCGAGGCATGTACGTGAATGAAGAGGCTGATCCTTTAACAGCAAACCTATTTGGACTGGCTGGATCGAAATGGAAAATGGCACGAAACAAGTTGAGTCCCACCTTTACATCGGGTAAGCTGAAGCTAATGTATTCAACAATCGTTGGTATTGCCGACAACATGGATCACATAGTGGAGCAAAAAATTAAAACGGACAAAACATTCGATATAAAACGATTGTGCGATCGATATGCGACCGATGTAATTGCTGCGACAGCATTCGGACTCGATTCGAAAACACTTGAAAACGAAGATGCCGAAATACTGAAGATGATCCAAATTATGTTTAGGCCATCGACATACGACATCATAAAATTTACGTTGTTGAACTCGTATCCAAATGTTGGCCACAAATTGGGGCTCAAATTGCTACCCGACAAAGTAACAAAATATTTTTTGAATGTGCTTCGCGAAACCGTCGATAATCGTGAGAAAAGCGATGAGAAACGGAACGATTTCATCGATATTTTGATTAAAATGAAGAATGTTGGCATCGTCGATTCGGATGTTAGTAACGAGGAACCGAATTTTGTTGGTAAGATCACGTTCAATGAGCTGGCGGCGCACTCGTTTATATTTTTCTTTGCCGGTGCCGAAACGACCGCCATTTCAATGGCATTTACTCTGTTTCAATTTGCACTCAATCAAGATATTCAGGATCGAGTGCGGGACGAAATAAATAGTGTTTTGAAAAAATATGACAATCGATTGACGTACGAAGCCGTGGGTGAAATGACCTATTTGGCTCAGTGTTTCAATGGTATGAGAGATGTGTATTAACAATATCTAGATTAGCGATTAAAAAATATATTGTTTTTTACAGAAACCTTGCGATTATTCACACCAGCCCATACACTATTTCGAGAAGCTGTAGAGGACTACAAAGTGTCGGGAACCGATCACATACTAGAAAAAGGCACCCAAGTGTTAATTCCAACCTATTGTCTACACCGTGACGAGAGTATTTATCCCGATCCATTAAAATTCGATCCAAATCGATTCTCGTCCGAAAATGTTAAAGCACGTCATCCGTATGCATTTTTACCATTTGGTGAGGGTCCACGTATTTGTATTGGTATGCGATTCGCCCTGTTGCAAACCAAAGTTGGATTGGCACGTTTGATGTCGAAATACCGAGTGACTGTTAACGAGAAAACACAATTGCCATACGAATTGGAACAAGACAATCAGCAGTTGGCGGTCAAAGGCGGAATATGGTTGAATATGGACAAAATCGCGATATAAGCAGAGACAAGGCGATATCCATTTTGCTATAATGAGCACCAAAACAGTGAATAGTTTGGAATGCGTCATACTTTATTACATATATGTGCATGTGTTTGCTTTTTACAATTAAATTTCACTTATAAATTCTTAATAAACAATAATTGAATACATTTCAAAGTCAAAGATTAGATCACAATATATAGAAACAGCCCACATGTACATTGCAAATTGCATTCAACTGCTTTATATATATAATGTGGTTATATGAACCAACATATGGAGTTGAATACGATATACTTCAGTTTATAACATTCAAGGTCGTTGCTTCTTTAAGATTTTGCTATTGTAGAAGTGAATTGGATTTATGAGATTGGCATGTGGCTCACGTCATTGACATCAAGCACAATCGTTTAGAATTCTTCGTATAATTTATTTTTGGCTGCTGTTCTGCATGTGTTATAGCATTGAAATTCTCAGTATGACTTAACATACCAGGTTTAGGGTGAGCATACAACCACACAAAATATTAAGATCTTGTCAGCAATAACAATTTGCGATCTAACTACCAATATATTGAAGTGATCTCTGTTTGGAAAGTATAGAAAACCTCGGTTGTGGATACTACCCAGCACACTCTCGCTATTAAGGCAATTTTTGCCTCAAAACCAGATTCGTTAAAACAGTATTAGAGTCAATAGCCTTCCAGAGTCAATCGTTCTACCGCGGAAGATAGATAATTTGACCTCAGGATGTAGTATGTATAACCCGGTACCAGCCATATGACAGCATACTAACCCATCAGTTAACATCATCATATCGTCACCGGAAAGGTAGGATGGGCTGTTGCACTCCCATTGGCATTTTACACAAAATTCGAATTCATATTGTCCGAGAACATGTGGGTAGTTATGTGCCGGTCTACCTCGCTCTAGGTCAACCTTCCCCCACACCTTTTGTTCCAAAGATCAAGCGACAGCAGACCCACAATCATCTCATGAGAGGTATTGGGTGTGGTGTACATAGCTCCCACAATATCCTGATAAACTAATCTTTGAAGCCGGATTACAGATTTTTGTCTAACCTTACTCATTGGCCACCAAATAAGTGCTGCAAACAGGAATATGGGTCTGATAACCGAAACCTATAGCCAACTAACCCGTTTGGGTTCATTATTTACCAAATGACTGGTTGCATTTCCAGTAAATGGTGCATGCTTTATTGCATTTCTCTTCTATATATTTTTGACAAGCCATCGATCAATCTAATCAGATCCCCAGATACTTAACTTCTGAAGAGAAGGGGATCGTACGAGCCCCAATTTTTGATTGATCACTACACTAAGCTATACATCACTATTTGCATGTGATCACGGAAATGGTTGGTGGTGTGTCATCTTGCTGCTGAGCAATGAAACGTAGCCTGAATGATTAAACGTAAACTCGGTTTACGAACGTTAGGGAAAGTAAAGCTTTTTTGACTAGGAGGAAAACTAAGCAAATTTACATACGGAAACAGTTTAAACGATAGAAGGCTGAAGTGTTAAGAGAACAACAACTAAAACATGATGGCAATTCATTCGGTTTCTTTAAAAAAGTCTATCGGGTTGAACCATACTTTAAAACTAGTTTTATGTTATGCATTATTCGGTACATGAAAGAAAAGTTCCTTCCAAATAGGTTGGTTACTGATCAAGTATTCCGCTCCTTTTCTTTTGGAAGTTTATTTCGAAGGTGAAACCTTTCGTGATGACTTCAAATACTTTTCCTATTAAACAAAATTTCTCACTACCTATTTAACCACTTCATATAAAAAATGATATAATTACTTTTGGGGTTATGTAGAAACGTCAATTTATCACTCTAAAATATTCATTTCCCCTTAAAATTCATTATTTCCCCTTTTAGATTCATTGCACAGGGTTGTGTTTGTAGACTTATTTTATTTTTTCTATATCACGAAAAAAGTCTCCAACCGTGATATAAAAGTATGACAAAGCGCTACAAAATGACCACCCAGGAATTCCAAGATTTCAGACAAGCCTTTGATTCGATCGATCAAGGAATCTATAAAATGGGCTCCAATATCGAAATTACCAAACAAACAAAACCCAAGGTGATGCGCTGCTCCGATACTTGTTGCTTTCAAGTTGGAATACATTCCTCGTTAAGATCGATAATACTCAGATCGATTTCGCGTAAAATTTCCATACGATTTTACCAAAGTGAACTCAGAAATGAAAAATTTCATTTCTGTTTTCACTAAGCAGTACTCAGTCCATTAGTGCAAAAACTATAGTTATCTCAATGCACGAAAGATGGCGCGCATAAACTCTAAAAATTTGTTTCACGCAAAAATAATGATTTATGATCTGCATTCAGCTTTCTTTGGTCTCACAAACAAGAGTCCAAAAACAAATATTTATCCGCAGGTATTATATTCCAAGACGGAATTGATTTCAGTAGTGGTGACCACGCGTTTTAAGGAGTAATGGGATCCAAATATCTGAATTTCACACGGTAGTAGTGTGCAAGAGAATTTCAAAGTGTAATCGTTCACTTCATATATCAAAATAGCATGTATATTGTGAACCATATCCGTATGTATCTGAATCAGATCTTGACGGAGTATGCAAGATGACTGCTAACATACGGGGGAAGAAATTCATTAAAAAATCAAACTGATACTAGTATTATGTACTCTGTTGCGTTCAGAGAAGTGACGATAAATCAAGTGCGATTTGGCGTTGAAAATGTGGCTTGTGATCGAAGCCTATATGAAATCAGATTGGTGATACAATAGCCTGTTATCCGTCATTCTTATGATGTATGACGTCGTTTGGTTTGGCTAAGTGGCGTTTTCTAAGTAAGCGCCTCTATACAGTCTTAGAACTATCTAAATCAGTAGGCTGGAATAAGTGTCTCACGTTTACTATGTCGTTGTTCCATTCTACTTGCTATAAATTTAAATTAATTCCTGATCGTGTGATTGAATAAAATTGTTTCATGCCCTCTCAATGTCATCGTTTAGATTTCACCCGTATATTTTCGTAAACTTATCCATTGCGGCCCTGTCTCTTAATCTTGACTTCAAAATTTTATTTTACCCTCAATTATTTTGACTCTAACGATCTGAAGCATTTGTCACATTAAGATTCTGCATTCATTTCCACAAACGCCCATGGTTCAAATCTTGGATTTCATTAAAGCGCGCTATCATCAATATCTCCATACGGGTCATTACTAACAAGTCCTATGTAATTAAGATAACTTTGGTAACGGCCATGGCCAGTGAGTATAGAAACCAATATAGTTGTCTAATTTTATGGTAAGGGTTATAGCTTCGAGTTGAATTATTTTTTAGCTTCGAGTTAAACTCATTTGGAAAGTACTTCGTCTTACGGCAAGTATAGGAGTAGCTGGACAAACCAGCTTTAAGTTAAATAAACCAGCGTTTATAATTGATTGTTTAGCCAAAATGAGCTTCATGGCTGTTATAGAGGAGTTACAGATATGGCGCCGTACTAGCCCGAGAAGCAATATTTTATCCTTCAAGAACTTCGTCGATAACCAGATCCACAGCGGGGGTGAAAACACACTTGGTAAGTTTGACTAAAATAGAAGTATCCTCAATTTCGAATATAACAATGGGTGATACAAGCATACATTCAATTCACTCGATTATCGTCGGTTCGACACGAAAATTAGTACGGGTTTTCGTAATTGAAACGAACGATGTATCGTCAATGTCTCCAGGAAACTGCCTCAGATCTTTCAATCCTAGTAACGTCTTTGACATAGGCAGTTTCACAGGATTTGTATGCTCTGTAAGTATATCACATATTGGTGAGCGGAGCGGTAATTACCGTCTGTAAACATATTTTAAACAGGAGTCAACTACTGTACTGGCAGTATCCGACTTATCTATTTTACAAGATGACAAGTATCTCATATATCAACTGTCATGCGATTTTTTAAACGGTCCATTCATGAACGGTTGTTTTAACAGATTTATCGTTCTGGTATAAGCATATTATTTGGAATAATGGGATTAGCTTAGATTATTCCAGAAATATCTATACACCAATTTCTCTAATCAGTTAATTAGAAAAACCATTTTGGACTTAAACTAAGATTCGGGATGAACCTGCTCCCACCATTTTGGAATGTATTCTAAAGTCAAACTAGGGCATGTGGGCCTAGGATGATTTGTTGTTCCTCTTGTATGAGTTTCCTAGTCCTCGTCCTGCTGGTGTGAGCCAGTTCATTTTCTTACAGGAAAAATAAGGAACTCTACAAATCATATAGTTTTCTGTTTTACAGCTCGACTACCTACTCCATCATGGTATCCCAATTCTCTTGGGTTTATTAAGAGGACAACTTCTTTTCATAAGTATTAGTTATTGCTTTCAAAGCACAATAACTGTCTTTTTCTTTCCTTCAAACGAATCAATCTCCAACGAAACCGATAATATTTATTACACGGTGCATTGACTGTTAACCAAAGCTGCTACTACTCATGGTGGATTCAAGAACAATCAAGAGTGAAACACTACCTTAGAACACGGAAGATTATACCTAAAATTCAAATCGAGAAAATTTCTGGAGATTACAAGCACACGGTTTCTTTTCATGATTTATACAAGACTACTGTCATAAAATAAAAACTAATCAGAAGCGCCATGCAAAAGAAAAAAATCGATTCTAGCTCTGTTTGAATTTTGCGTTAACTAGTAGAACTAACTCTAGCTGCACAACTAGAAACATATGTTGATTAAGTGGAAAGTAAAATTACAAATCAAATTCACTTTACACAGACATCGAACTTTTTCACAAATCGACTTTTTCATTCATTAACAATTTTAAGTTGAATACAGAAACGAATACAAGTGAAAATCGTTGTATATTTTATAATCGAAGAAAAAATAAACAATCGTGAGCTCCTAGATAGTTAAGTTTGTTGTCAATAGTTATATGAATAACATGACATGAGAGATATCTAATTATGCGCGAACAGGATTTTTTCGTATTGTTCGAGAGGATTGTCATACGAATAACCATTTCAGACCGCGCTACCGCTCAATTATTGTTAAAAAGAATATTTTGTCTGTTATCTGACAAAAATGCGACACAGTAGAGAAATAAATAGCATTTATGTATTTAATGTGTTTTGTAGGGAATTGGGGATGTACGATAAACATTATTTGTTCAAATTTGTCTGTTGTGTTATCTATCCAATATATTGATTAATCGGAGAAATAAACAGTGACGACAATCAACAGTGATTACGGCCAAACTTCTTTTTGGGATATAAAGCTAACTTCTGTATGGGATATTATTTGGCGCTTGCATAACTCACAAAAAGATTGCGATGGTCGTTGTAGTTTACCAAAACAATTCACCATAAAGTTTTTGTTTTTAATGAGAAGCTCAGAATTATATTCAAAATAATCCGTATCTTTCAATAACTTAGTTATACAATGTTGACAATTAAATCTCTTAACAATTCTGTGAACTAAGTAACCAGCAAAATACCTTGTGCAGGATGAGAGTTAATATCTCATGGTTTATCTAATATTTGTAAATCATATTCCAAAAGTTGAGGCCTAAATAATAGTATCTGTTGGCTGGTTTTGAACATCTTCTCTTATTACGTGTAATAACGTTGCATCAGAATCTTCTTCGCAATTCGATAGATTGGTGAAAGCTGTGAGAAATTTTATGGATAGGTATTTTTGCAACAGTAAAACTAAACTCTTGCACAGATGGTGTGGAATTACTGCCATTTGCGGATCTTATTAAAGAAAAAGTGTTTTCTAAAGCATCTTGATTTAATCACCAAGTCATCAAATATGAAATATTTTCTTGTGATAATGCATAGAAATAAAAACACGAATTGTTTGAATTATTCCGTCAGATGAGTAAACTGTTTGGCTGCTTATTATTTTTAAGTGATTTATGTAGTTTATTGTTTCGTTAAGAAATTGTTGTTATCACATAGTTCAAAGATGATTTAAATTTATTTAAAAAAAAGTTCAAGTTGCCGGCACATTTGTTTTAATAAATTCCGTAAATTGGTTCATAAGCAGTTCTTAGCCCTGCAACCACGCTTGAACTAAACACCTCCGTTGCCAATTTAACTTTCAGAGCTCAAAGTGCCCAGGATATATAAATATATGTTTATCGGTAAGTTAAGCATACAAACGCGTTACAGAATTTAATTACAATTTATAAAGGGCTCTCGAATGACATTCCAGCTTACTGTATCGTCAGGTGTTTTGAAGTCAAATGTAAGCAAAGCATTCTGAAATGATTTAATTAAATTTGTTACATCAAATATTCCTACAATTGAATTGAAGCTGCTACAATTTATTGTAGGATCAGACTTAGTAACTCCCAGTTTCTGAAAAACTGAACGATTATTTACTTCTTGATCACATACGACAGCTCTAAGTTTTAATTCCATAGAGATATACATATAACTAAATTTTCATCTATAATGCTGGTTAAACAAGCATAAGATATACAATTTTCAGAAACATAATAACTTATTATATTTTTCCAACTCTCCAATATTCCACGCTCCATAAAAACACATATGCCCAGTCTAGGTTTCCTTTTGTTTCCGCCTAAATCACAGGTAATCACATGTAACATTATAATTCAAACCTTTTTTCTTTTTCTTTAGTAAAATGTTTAAGTGCAGTTTTTAGCTGATTCATTTAAATTGTCTATTTTCTGTTTGAGTTTTTCCATAACATATAAATTACCAATTCCTGGAAACATAACCAAACATTAAAGTTTTTAATAGGTTGCCATCGAATCAACGATTATTTTGACGGTAAAATAAAATCCCATTTTTCTTTCATGACATTGTAAATCTATGGAGATCGGTAGTACATATTTTGGGCTAAAGTTTTTAATTCATCCTTTAAACTTTAGCCCAAAATAAATACTACCCATCCATTTTTGAGTTTTAGCTCTTTGATCCAAAATCATGAGAGAAAACTTTTGCAATATTCACTTTAATTTTGCCTATTATAATAAGGTATTTCAAAGTTCCTACGCTTTTCGATTTTAAAATTGCAGATAATTTTTTTAAACAATTATTTTTTTGTTTTTTTGGTAAGTTTAACTAATTTCCTTTTCTCAGCTTCTAATTGAAAGAGTTTTCAATCTGATTTTCTGATTTATGGACCTATATACTTCAATGTTTTTTTCATACATTTCGCAGTATGTACACGTAGGTGGATTGTCTTCTAAAAATTTGTTGTCTGTTGAAAAATACGGGTCAGGTAAATATCTTGTATCGTTAAAACGTTGGATTCGTTTTGAACCGTATAAGTTTTTTTATTGGATTTTTCTCAATCCATTATTGGTTTATTATAGGTGACTCCAGAAAAAAATGTTTTTCATTATGATAATGTGATTCCAATGCAGAAGAAATTATTGTATTTTCTGTAACAGAGACAGGTTTCAAGTTCTCCAAAGAATTTTCTTCTTGTCTTCCTTAATACAAAGTGGGAACCGAATTATTTTTAAGGCTTCCATAATGTGATTCAAAATGTTTTCGATAAATCAGATAATATTTTGTTTATAGTAACAACTGATATATAACAATTTTTTAACCAAAGTTGGTAATACAAATAGAAGTTTGGTGAATATTTAAAAAGCTGGCACCTTCTTCCTGTTTAGAATGGCAATTTGCCAGGATACAAATAGCTCACGACCGCCTACGCATTATTGTGGAACTAAAATATAATCTATCAAAAATAATAAACACACAAACTGTTATGGTATTAGGTACTAACCAAACTGCAACTAATTTAATAAATATATATCTCAAAGTAGGCTTTTCAACACTGCACAATGTGAACACAATCACAAACGCAAGGGGTTGCATAAACTAACAATGAATATATGGAGATTCAATTTCAATTTTATGACCAAAGTTTCTTTTTTGACTTATTTTTGAATTGAATTTACGCCAATATTACACAGGAAGAAAACGTAATTCGTATGAGTGTAATTTATTACGCATGGCCGATCGTATGCATGTACAAAAATGTTTATAGAAAAGTTTATCTTTGTATATTGCAGGTAGATCCTTATTAAAATAAACAAGTCAAACTAAACTTAAATGGCGGCTTATTCAAATACCATTATACAATTCGTCTTATCTCTACTGTATCATTCAGCTGTACTGAATCATTCAACTGATCATTCTGCAGTATACCAAAATTCCAAGATGTGTTAAAATATGCAACACTAGCAAAAAGGTTCGGTTGAAGATCTTCATGGAACATACGAGGAAACTGTGGTACCAATGATTCAAAAATGCCGAATGAATAAAGGAAAAGCGGAGAGAAGAAAAGTTTCACAACTTTATTTTTCAACATTTCTTGATAATTAATAAACTGTACATTCTATTATGAACGAGCTTTAAGCTTAAACTAGGATGTGTAGTTTAAAAAATTCTTATAAATAAATAAATAAACCAATCTAATACATATTTCTTAAATTACAATAAAATACTATAATATCAATAAAATAGGGTTTCTTCCCATTTTTTATATATTATTGTATTTTCTTGTAGTTTAATAAATATTATGTATTAAACACCGCTATTTAAGTTTTGTTTGATATTTAAGAAAATTAAGATTGTAAGTAGATCCTTCCTTTCTACAGAAATAAAAAAAAACTACATAAAATTAATATACAAAATTACACTAAACAACTTCGTAAATATAACCTTGGAATGAAATGCTATATATGCATTTATGAATGATCCGAAGTTCTAATATTCAATAATATATTAAATGTATTTATATGTATGCGATATTATTTATATTTCGAGGAATAGTAAAAATATATAAATGTATTACTTATTTGCATGTATTATGTGTAATAAAATATATATTTATAGTGAGGAATATTTTTCACATATACATACGTAGCTATGCGGCTAATAATAGTTCAAAAAAATATTTATTTCAAAGTGTCACTAGTATCGACACAGCAGAAACTACACTAAAGGCATGGCATTTCTGATTTGTTTTTATTTTATGCTACTGTGCATGATAACCACAACATTAGTGAGGTACATAAACTACAAATAAAAATAATCTCTGCTATAACTGCCATAAAGGTGGCCATTTAAGCTTAAGATGCTATTCCATCTGCACATGTATGATTGATCAACGCCGTCATCACACATTGTTACATTCGAGCCAGAGTCAACCAAAAGCACAGCGGAAACCGTTTGAAACATCAAATCATCACACTTCTCTAAATGTACCTTGTAGATAACTATAGCGGAGAACCCGATAACCACACAAAAAAAACCAGCAATTTATATTACATTCATTTTATTCATCGCCATTAACGAAACACGTATCAGAGAACGTCAGCACGTCAACCAATTCGAGCGTTTTTGGACTCAGGCTTACAAACTTACTTTATTGTAACCGAGTCATGTGCACAACGCTAATTCCTCAAGGGAACATCAAGTTACATTTCGATTTACGGCTTAGCATCATCATTAGCTGGCAAAACAAGAGGAAGAACCGATATGACCATCTATTCACGAATTGAATAACACTATATGAATTCGCTGTGAAGGCTCATATCATCGGCAACATAACCACCATGCTACCAAATGAACCAACTCAAGTTAAAAATTAAATTGACGATTTGGATGGTCACTCGCAGGAACCTACTACAACCAAAACCATGAAGAATAAACATTCAGTGCCCATTATATCACTAATATGTACAATCAACTGAACGATGAGCTGAACTATTGAAGAATTTGGGGATCATATTGGGCTTTTCTTCTACGAGAAGTTTGTACGAACAATATTATGAAGAAATAACCACAAAAGATTCTATACTGATCGATTCAGCGTAATACTGCCATTTAAGTCTCCAGAATTTTGTGACGAATACAAATCAATCATGGCATAATACATTGCTGTAGGGCATAAGACTCATGTACTTCCAAATGATGTTCCAGGTAATGGCGCAGCAAAATATTATTTGCTTCACCATGCTGTCATGAAGGTTAATAGCAGTACGACAAAATTGGAAGTGATCTTCGACAGATCCTGCAAGACCAGTACGTGAATATCCCTCAAAAATTGCTAACCAAATCCAGTTGGTTCCAAGTTCGAAGAGTTATTGTATACCTTTTAAGATTTGGCTGTCCAGAAAACGAATCAATAATACAAATCGTACGAACATGATCACTCCAGCTGAAATGAAAGATGAGTTGACAACATTGCTGAAAAAGGTGTCACTTCTTACAAAACATCATTGATCATCTCTCGACCTTCAAAGCCTCAACCAGAGTAGGAGGGAGATTAAAAAATTCGTCCTTACCTTATGGTACTAAACACCCAGTTTTTCTTCTGAAGAAACCCGCAGTCATCGAATTAATTATACGAAATATTCATATAGTCAATATATGCATGCCACCAACTCTTTGATGCAAAGTATCATCCGAAATAATTACTAGATCATAGAGACACGGTACATGATCAACAATGCATCAAGTTATGTACATAGTATGCATTCGATATTGATGCCACAAGTCGCAGCAAAAAATGAGAGACTTACCAGCAGAACGGTGAAGATAAAGCCGACCATTCTTAATGGTTGGTTTAGACTATGCTGGACCACTACACATCAAAACCAGCAAACTCAAAAACGCTCCGACTGATAAGGCTTGTGTGGCAGTGTTCGTTTATTTAGTGGTCAAGGCAGTCCATTTGGAAAAAGTTAGTGGTCTCGATACAGCATCATTTCTAGTAGCACTTAAACCGTTCATATCATGTCGTGTAGTTCAGAACAAATTTGGTGTGTTAATGGAACCAACTTCATCGGGGCCAACAGAGAACTTAAGAATTTAAAAATTAAATAATAATTAAAAAAAACAATCCAATAACAGCTGATTTTTTATTGCAGAAGGGCATTCATTTTCATTACAATTCACCCCATGCTCGACATTTTGGCGGATTATGGGAGGCGTCCGTTCAAATAATTTCAGATTGAGCCAATATTAAATTCGAGGCCATTATGTAACAAAACCGATGATCTAGCCGATTTAGAAATCATCACATCTCAATTTCTGATCGGAGAGGCTTTAACAGTTATTCCGGAACCAGGATTAACTGAAGTACCACCGAACGTAGTTTTTATCAAGTTTCACATACACATCGCTTCCAGCAATATGCTTGGGATATAACTCTCATTTCATTCAGGAGTCTGTAATTGATATTATTGCTGGTATAAATGTGGACACTAGGTTGTGAGTAGGTATATAGATATACTTATCCTAATCAGAGTGAGAAAGGGTTTGAATCAAAGGTTGGGAACATATGGTTCATTTACAGTGAAAAAGTTGGTTCCCTCTTTGTGATCAGTTCCCTCTTTTGTTCATATATAATTGTCTAAGTCTAAGTTCCAAGTTTTGCTTCTAGACACTTCAGAATATCTAAAGGTAAAAGAATGTGACTCGAAAACTGTACCTGTTACAGGCCTCAACATGTGGGCACACAAATTCAACTGTTTCTCAGGGATGTCGAGCCGACAAACGTTCGACCATCCATTTTAGATTTAATCACATCCGGCAATAATTGTGGGCTAGTCACGATAAGATTTGACTCAGATTGAAAAACGACTTAAACCAAGTGTTGGGGACATGTGGTGGTCCTAAGATCTAGGGTTTGATCCTTCAGCCCCTTCAAAATATCCTGAGATTCATGAATATTACTCGGATAATCCCGTCACAAGCTAAGACCTCTGAATATGATGTACTCAAATCCAGCTTTCAATCATCCATCTTAGATGTCTGTCGTTTATGGGTGAGCTTTTTTTTATCGTTGCAGCCAATTTATATTTTTATGAACTGTCACGAACAAATTCCAATAAAATAAATGTAATTTCATTATTGGTACAAAAAAAAAAGTTGGAAATTGGAAAAAATGAGAGATTTAAATAATAATGAAAAGCCAGCATATTTTTTTTGTGATATAAAACCAAATGGAGTAGTCACATGATACAATTTTCTGATTTTCTCATCTAATTTGGTATACAGTGATGGAAATAGTTATTCGAACATAGGTTTTTGTTATAAACCGACATTAACATTGTCCTCCCTTGTATACAGCAACCAGTCTTTCTTATTGATTTTGGTTGATGAAAGAAGCAAACATGTACATACATACACACACACATATATATATATATACATATCTCAAATGAACTGTTGATACAATTTATTGGATGTGGGAGGGTGAATTGAACAAAAAAAAAAAAAGGATCAAGAAACCGAAATGAGGAAATATTTAACGACTTTCGGAGTTTGGATTTGGAAAAACATTCACTTGCCTAAACATTACGGTATTTTATCTATATTGTGCGAGATGGTTGTGTTATGGTGAAATTATAATTTTTATATTTACTGGTGGTTAACTCGGTTATGAATTATTGTGTTATAATGGGACCGGAATTAAAGGAAATCTAATTATAAGAAAGTATTACATACATCCTGATTGTAGATAATGCGCTTAAGCAGCGATTCTCACACTAGTAATATGTAAGGGTCGGTTCCATAAGTTGAATTCATTCGAATAATTTGTTTACTTTTGTATTCAATCATATATGGCTCGCAGTCTGTTGATTGCACAGCTCTGCTCTGTACAGTATAATAAAATATATGTTAGCCAAATAACATGGTCCCCTTTATGCTTTAGTACGATGCCGATGTACATAGAATTTTAATGTTATTTAAACTGAACCTTTTGTAATTTACAATTTGGGATTTTGAGAGGATCCATTAAAATGGAAAACGGCGTACATACGAGTATATGGATGTAAGAATTGTTGGAGCAATAATCATAAAAATATCGATTTAAATTTCGTTTTTATTTTATAGTTTTTGTTCTAATTGAATTTAAGCTTTAATGTAATTCAACTTTTAGGATATTTGGATATTTTGTCGATATCCTTAATTTAGGGCAGTTCAACAACAATAAAAGAAATAACTTTGTGTTTACATATGAGTTCGCAACAAAAAGTTTTATAAAAGCACAAAATGTGTATTAAGGGTATACTAATTTATATGCAAGGATATGTTCAACAAAGGATATAGGGTTTTGTATAAGAAATTTAAAAATTAAAATTTCATTCAGTAAGGGACGAGTAGAACTGAGTTACCCGCGAAAGTTGATTGTTCGTTTTGGTATTGGATGGAACAGAATAAACAGGATTGTTTGGAAGTGTTAAACCTACTGCAATAATAATAAGTCAAACTGGAAGCACAGGTAAAAATACTTGCTGTTCTTAACGGTGTAATTTTATGCTTGGCGCAATGTTAAAAATGTTAGTCTTACATGATCTGATCTCCACATATAATGGTTTATTCCAAACCCATAGATTCTTTATTTTAAAAATAGGAGAAAATAAAAATAAAGAACCTGGAGCTCGTAAAAAATCGAATAAAATAGTTATAAGGATATCGACCTGTAGGATTGGTGCTCAAAGTAGAAATGTAATCTGGTGACACAAAAGCACTCATACGGCTAGCTCCTTAAATAGTAACAGGAATGTAGGAGTGACAAGAGTAACAATACGAGACTGGATTAATAATATTAATTAATTGAATCGGCTTATGGTTAGGTTACAAAATGTTGCAAAAAATGCGAAAAAATCGTCGAAGTAAAACAGTCTTACCAGCAACATGTGAAGATATTCTGTCTGACCGAGAATTTCCCCAAGTTAAGGCTGGAGAGCGTATCAAGACACTCTTTTTCGACTAGAAATATGGGGCCTGTTGTGTGTTAAAATACAGATGGCCACCTCAGAGACAGTTAAAATACGCCATTCCGAGTTCTCTTTTACGACCGAAAGGATTCTGAATCGGAAGAGCTTGTAAGTCAAATATTAACAGGTGAAGAATTATGGAAGCCATAGACATTTTTAATCAACATTCTTAACATTCAGAAAACTGTTGAATTACACTAACTCGGGCGAGAAGTTATCTCGTAGGAACCCTAGAACTTTATCACATTCCAAACAAGTGTAATGCAGCAAAAGTAATTTTCATATTTAACAGGATCCATTAAAACTTATAGAACGGTAGATGGAAGCTCACGTTAGAGACTTGATTTAACTGAGTAGTGTTGTGCAATTACACGTAACAAATTATTTTATACATAATTTATGTAAATAAACGTAAAAAAGGTGACAAATTACAACATGTCAAAGTTACATAAAAATTATATCAACCAAATAGTGTGAGTGGTTAAGGCTACCGTGGATAAAACGGGTTTGAATCATAAAAGGGAAAGAGGCGCAAAAATAATTTTTAACCATCTGTGAATGAACACCACTATCATAGGTAACCCCCTATTAGAGTACAGAAGGCCATGTCAGTTCTATAGGCTGACATGAGGCTTTGCCATGTGCAGATGGTTCTCACGTTAATCGAATCTACACCCAACGGTAATCGATTTGCTTATGTAATTGCGTAAATGAGTACGAAAATAAACAAAGCCCGAATGAGTTGGCAGGAGTGGCATTTTGAACCACCAACCAAATAACCAAAGATGCAACCGATAGACAGGAATGGAAAATAAAAAGTGATCTAAAATTTAAACCTTTTAGACACCCGCATGTACATATTCGGATGAATCCCAGGTAATGTAAAACCAGAATTGATTTTTATCAATTTTTTTGCTATCGTTCGAAAGAGAAAACGAAATAAAAAATATATGTTTATCCTATTTCGTTTGCCATCATCAAATAACTCAGAAATATTTTAAAATTTTTAGTGTATATGCAACCGTGGTTCATATAACATGTTCCCCTTTACATTTATTCTCTTTGCTCATCGGAAAAATTCGATTGAATAGATGAAGTTAAAAGTAGAATTGTGGCGGATCCTTTTGGTGGTTCTTTGTCAGTGAATGTATGAGTAAACTTACGAGTTATCGGTTTGTGGACCTCTTTAAGGTTTGTGGACATCTCATAACGCGCTCTTCAAATGGGTCATGTTAAGAACTGAATTGAAGCGTCTTGTTTCAAAGGGTAATCTTGACCTTTACAGACAAAGTAAAGTACTTGTGTGTTATGTTGGGAAGTTAACTAAGCTGGAAACATATGAAATAATGGATATAGTAAGGACGGCTCTAGCAATGCTCTCTATCTACTCATGGGAAGACCTCGATTAAATAGATGGAGTTAGAAGCAACGTTCTATACATTGGCTCTATATTTCAGTTATCCGACCCATTACTTTGGATGAGATCGCTTATCTAGCGTCTTAGATGAACACATAAAGTCTATAATGGTTATTCAGAGAATCACCTCTGTGTGTATGAGAGATAATGTGCTTGGAAGCACGCACCAATCATGTTTTAGCGATTATTCTTTCTCTTACTCCTTATACCTTACCCAATAAAAAATAAAAGCCTCTTTCCTGTGGGTCAATAACATTGTATAGGACACTCTTTTCTTCACTCTTTTTTTTCAGAAATAGAAGAGCCCTATTTTGCCCTCGAAGCTTGCTTATCTGATATTTCCGCGTGAGTTTATTAACCACGAAAACATCAAAATGCTTTATGTTTAGGACATTGCTCTATCTAAAGGAGGAGCTTTCTATGCCAAACCAAACAACGTCTCGCCAGTTGGTTACAACTGGATACGCCTTAAACAATGTGTTTGTTTGTGCTTGTATATCGCATAGTGTTCATTCATGGAACCGTATTGGAAAACGATCGGCATAATTTACAAATATCATTCAGAGACAATCTATTCCAGTCAGTATCTGTTTGTGTTCTAAAAAACTTTATTTATATCGTTCCAAATATGCAATCTTATTGTTATAAATTATTATCATAAATTAGCAGTTTTTTGTCAAAACAACGTGTTTTGATTAAGGCTTAGTACTGACACACTCGTGTAATTATTATATTTTGATCACATATTTAAGATAACCTGGTTACAAACACTACTAATAAGGGTATCTATCATAAACAAACCAAGTTTGATAATGTTTTATGAATGGATGTGCGTAAGTGTATAGCACCTGATAGAAGTACTTCACACAATGCAGCTCCATCTATAGCTTGGGGTCGTTGTGCTTGTAATGTTAATGATAATGCTGTGATAGAGCTGTGAACGTGATAGCTTAATGGGAGTTAAACCAAGAACTCCGACGTGGCATTGATTGACAGCTAGGGCGAGGCGCTGAATCTACCAGCCGTTAAAGACGTTTTTACTTCAAAATGTATGACATCTTTATGTGATCTGGAATGTTCGTTCGCTAGATCGGTTTCAATCTGATGACGTCATTGATTTGTTGTGTGATCGAAAAGAAAGATTAAACCCAATTCTCATCAGGCAATGCTACTGATCTTAGTGTATATTGCATTTTTGATGTTTCTATACAGAGTGAGTTTCCTAATAAATGCAGGCTTTTATCTCGAGAACGGTACTAGATACGAGAAAATTACTGAAATGAAATTTATTAAGAGTCGAAGGGGACGTCTAGTGGTGATCTTCAATGACCTTGACACTCATTTGTTTCGGAGATATAGGCTAAAGTGAGGTTTTTTTAAATTACAATCTATACTTTTGAGTGTTTGTTTTAATTAAGCAATTAAAAGTAAACACTTTTTGTTCATACATCATTTTTGTAAACTGTATGATTTCAGAGATATGAGCAAGAATTGATATTCACTAAAGCAATCGAATTTTCCCTAAGTTCTACAAATTAAAATAGAAAATATCAAATGTTCTATGACTTATTATGCAATTTTTTTGTTTTATTACTTTGTGATAAAATTACAATTATCTTAGAAAAAGTTGTTTATCATGTTGTACACTAACCAGGAAGCATTCGACATGATGATCTACGGTGAGTATCGAAAATGAAAGCATGGCGATTAGATTATACGCTGAACGACATCCAGACCGTCGGCACTTTAGAAGAGGTGTATTTAAACGTTTAGCAGATAAACTGCGCACTATCGGAAGCATAAGAATCAAAAGGAAAGGTCGTGAGTATCCTGAGGAAATTGCTGTAGATGTGCTAGCTGCAGTATCACAGGACCCACACACATCAACACGAAATATTGCACGAGATAGAGGAATATCTCAAACGGCCGTGTCTCGCGTTTTGAGAGAAAATAAATTCCATGCGTACCACATATCATTGCTGCAAGAGTTATCTGCTAATGATTTTAGATCAAGAATTCAATTTTGTCTTTGGGCGAGGTAACAAATTGAAGAAAATCCAGATTTCTTTCGTCTTGTCATGTGGGCTGACGAGGCAACGTTTAAGAGCGACGGTAATGTGAATAGACATAATTAACATTATTGGAATGACGTGAATCCACATTGGATGCGTTCCGTTGACCATCAACATCGTTGGAGTGTAAATGCTTGGGCTGGAATAGTTGGATCTCGCCTAATTGGACCTTTTTTTTGATGAAACACTAACTACACAAAAATTTGTGAATTTTTTATTACAAGATTTTCCCAATTTATTGGAAGACATTCCATTGCGAGTAAGACAAGAAATGTGGCTTCAGTTGGATGGTGCGCCTCCCCATTTTGGTATAGCTTCCCAACAACAACTAAATTTAATGTTTCCGAATAAATGGATTGGATGAAGTGGCCCTACTCCTTTTCCAGCAAGATCATCCAATTTAACATGCATGGAATTTTTATGGGGAAAAGTGAAAGACTTAGCCTATTTCAATCGACCTACCACTGCTGAAAATATGAAACAAAGAAATAAAGATATTTTTATAAATCATATTTCAGAAGCTGAATTAGAAGCAGTTCATCTAAATTTTATAAGACGAGTAGAAAAATATTTGGAATCAAATGGTGGACATTTTGAACATTTATTAAATTAATAAACAACATGATAAAAAACTTTTTCTAAGATTTTATCACAAAGTAACAAAACAAAAAAACTGCATAAGTCAAAGAACATTCGATATTTTCTTTCAATCAAATAAAAATTTGATATTTCTAGTTCAAAAATATTCCTTATAGTGGATTTTTTATTTTTTATATTATAAATATATTGTTACGATTTCGCCGAGTGGTTATTCAAATTATTTTATCCGGTTCGATCACTGGATTGTGAATATTAAACTCGCAAAGATTAAACTTGAATTAAATTTATTTCCCACAAATATTACACAAATATTTCACAAATAATTCACTAATATTTATTTTCACTATTATTTTACACAATATTTATCACTACTATTATTTTAACACTTCACTTTCACTATTATTTTCACTTCCCGATATTAACACTTCAAAATTCAAAATTGAACTGTTTCGTAACTCAAATGTCTACACGTATTTATATGACACAAATACTTGTAGAACATTCCATTATTTTTCTTCCCTACACTTCGCGAATGTTCTTACCGTCGTATTTTGTTTGCTCCGCCTATTTCATTATTTATTTTTATTCTGTTCGTATGTGTAAACATTTGGTTACAGGGTAATCCCTACTGCTATAATTTTCTTCTTAATTATCACAGGTGACATCTGTGATTCGTGACAATATTTCGGCAATCAAGTTGCCATCTTCAGTATTTATCATGAACTAAAAATAAATTTTATTTCCATGCCTTTTTATACTTTTTCCAGGGTAGAGTGTTTTGATTTTCAGGGTATAATATTTTGCGACGTATTTTTCAAAACTAGTTCGTAAAGTTTGTTCGTCATAGTATTAATTTTGTTGTTAAGTAGAAATTTATTTTTGCGGTTTTTATATATTTCAAAACGCATAACAAATTAGAACAACAAATTAGATCAAATAGTAACATTACATTAGACAGCGGAGTTTATAAATTGACATGTTCAGACTGTCCATCATTTTACATAGGACAAACCGGTAGATCCTTTAAAATAAGATTTAACGAACATATAAAGGATATCGGTAGAATGAATACTGAGTCAAGATTTGCTCTCCATATCAATAATACTTTACACAACTACCCAGATATGGATACAAACTTAAAAATTCTCTACAAGATGAAAGCGACCAAATGAACAGGCTAGAAGAATTTGAAATATATAAAAACCGCAAATATTCCTTATTTTTGAACTAAAAATATCAAATTTTTATTTGATTGAATTTAAAAGTGGAATAAGTCACACATAAGAGAAATTCTTAGCATAAATTTCAACAAATTGATATTTTCTATTTTAATTTGTAGAACTTAGGGAAAATTCGATTGCTTTAGTGAATATTAATTTTTATAAATTTCATTATAAGTAATTTTCTCCAATCTAGCACCGTTCTCGAGATAAAAGCCCTGCAGTTATTAGGAAACTCACCCTGTATATGTTTTGAGTGTTTGTTGCAACAGTGCAAGCAAATAACAGAATTTGAATCGAAATCTTTTTTCGATTATTTTGTTTACTTTACTATTGTGGCGTGATATACTTCACTTTTAATAAATCACTACACTGTCATTGGATGGTACTCAATCACATATGTGGCACTTCGTGTGCACTCGGAAATTACAATTCATTATTTATCATCTGTCCTTAATATATTTATTTATAGAGCAACTGCACATTATGCAAGACTATGATACTTGGTAGGTTATCCAAAATCAAAGTTGTCGATACCGTTTGATGTCCATTTGACCAAAGAGAATATAGATATCAAGAGTAACGAAGAAGAAGGAAAAACTTCATACAAAAATTAATGGGTTATCCAATTTAAATCAGTTATACACATACACAACCATACGTATTAATTTGTATTCTATTATATAAACAACCTTACTCACCCAAATGTTTTAGAGTCTACTTCGTTTATTTGCGATGCAAAAAACAAAAAAACGTATACAAAATTTTTATCTTGTTTTTAATTTTTGAGTTGATTTTTCTATACATATGTAATCTCCATTCTCATTTATTATTCCATTTTTATAAAAGCAACACGTGAACGAAACAAACTATTTTATTTGTATTTGAAGCTTATTAAAATCTTATAAGATTTTTGATAAATTATCTAGAAATGATAAGCTCAGTTTTATTATATAAATTTTAAAATTTAAATTCAGCTTTATTGTCATTTACAGATTACGGTACATATGAACATTATCCACATTTTTTCGATTATGTAGATAGGTGATTTCGATTTTAATTATTACAGTATATAATATTTCAGATTCGATACCTTTGCTTAGCCTAGTTTTCCTAAATTTTTAACATTTCTTTTCCAATTTTTATTTCATACCATTTTAAATTCTTTTATACTTATAATAATATTACATTTTAATTATATCTCTAAGAATTTATTGATATTCTTATGATCGATAAGTACATAATGGATTTGCCAAAAATAGAATACATATCTTCCATCAGTGGCCCTATATATCCTATATAGGGAATTGGGGAAAGATTTTATATGCAATTTCTGTTCAAATATATTTTTTCCGGCCTGCTGACGAAAAAAGTTCAATGTAAATGTTTATAAATTGGGAACAATTTTTCCATACCAAAATTGGAAGGGAAAATTATTCCCAATTTAACACTACCTCAGTATGCTAGAAAAAAAAATATTTAAGCTCAAAAATATTTTTGGGGTTATTCCCCAATACCCTATTCCCCGGGAATTATCAGAGCCACTGGAGTAGTTTGTGCGGTTAAAATTTGTAAAGCAACAAAACGAATTTTCTTCATTTTTTTTCTATCTAATTATTCATCTGTTATAATGACTGGATTCAAAACTGCGATTAAGACAAAAATAATTTAAAGAAATGTTTAAGAGTATGTGAAGATCATTTTATTGATGATTCGAAACTCGAAAATAGTCTTAAGTCAGGTACGGTCCCTTCTTTAAGCTTATCACATCCAAGTTGGTTGGAAGATGATGAATTATTTTAATAATCCAGATTCTGTTCAAGAATCAGAAATTGCAAGTTGGTAGACTTTAAAAGAATTGTACGAGCTAGAAAAACATTCTACTTCAAAAATGTGTACAAAAACATCTTTTGCGCATATAAAACCCAATAATTTTGAAAAAATGCGGGTTGCATATGCCACCCAGATTTTAAGCAGAACTGTCGCGGCTGGAATAAGGATTAGTGTACAACAAATTTTCAGATCCAAACAAAGCATAAGCACCAAAAAAATTGATATGCTTTTCGATGCTTTAAAAAGCAAATAACAGTTTGGTTCAAGTCCAAATTTGATAGCTCTAAAACCAAAAAATCAACCTTACACAATTTTAAAATCTTCATTGAACTTCATTGCAACTATTAAAGATGTTCAAAAACAAAAGATTATTGTTTGTCTGGACTTTTGCAGGCTATAACAGCTGTCTTAAGCCTCACCGATGAGTTATTAAACAAAAATTATGAAATTTGTTACATTATTACATCACGGTTTCATCAAGATCCGTGCGAAAATTTATTTTCCATAATACGGCAAAGGGATGGTAATTCCAGAGATCCAAGTATTCATCATTCAAATGACATTATTACTCAAATAATGTCTATGAAAATTTTGCAAACAAACGAATGTTCTAACTGCGTAAATGATTCTGACGAAATGTTAGTTGACCCTAACAATTATTTTCGGGCCCATGAGGGGTTTCAATTGCAAACAAATATTGCAGAGGTAGTAGTCAATTCAGATTCTGGAATTAGAAATTCTGAAATAATATAAATATTTTGATAATTTAGAAGACAAAATTATAGAAACGCTTCCTATATTAGAAGATGTTCAGAAAAATATTACGCTGGGTATGTGGTGTCACGTATTAAAAAATGTTCGCAATGTGAAAACAGATTACTAAATCTGATGAAAAAATTACTCTCCAAAATAAGTAATTTATATTTTATAAAAATTATAGAAAATATTCGAATTTTAGCTCACTTCATCCCTCGAGAAATTTTCAGTGAAATAAGTAAAAACCATTTAAAAAATTTTAGAAATAATTTTCGCTTATTACGTCCTTACTTTTGTGCTATTACAGTCAATTCAAGGATATAGGTCCGATTTTTCTAACCATCTGCACATTGCATAGTCTATAGTATTGGCACGGAAGATGAGTCGGCCCATGAATTCTGCACTCCAACAGGGGGTCATAGTTGTGTTCATTCACGCAACAGATCGTAATCTCATGGGGAAAAATCCCTTTTGCATCCTGCCCCTATCGCGATGCTAATCCGGTACCTCTCGCTCCACCTGGGCGGTTAAAAAATCAAATAAAAAATTTAAGAAACAAACTCAAAATTTTTCATTTACGGTTTTTGTTTTTTGAATCGTAAATAACGAAGTAGACACTAAAACATTTGTGTGAGTAAGTTTGTTTATAGAAAGTATACAAATTAATACGTATGGTTGTGTATGTGTATAACCAAAGCGATCTTGATTGATCCAGAGGGCTTTGGTATAACTCATTTAAATTGCATAACCCATACATTTTTGTATGATTTTTTTCGTTCTTCTTCGTTACTTTTGAATTGAGCCAAACTTATTGTTTACCAAGTTCATAAAAAGCTTCACAATGTTTATGTGTACGAGGATAGCAGTAGGTAAGCTTCTAGAATGATGTTAATTGTTTATTACAGTTATTCTCAAATAGTTAGTTTACAAAATTTCCGAGATGGTCAGCATTTTAAAGACATCGTCCTGCTAATTAATAATAATAGCTTAAAAAAGATTCAGATGTTTCACTCGAAGAAAGCGAAGCATGTGGTTTGACACTTGGTGATAAAATAATTGAAGAGATTGAAGTGTAATTTCAACAATTTTAGAACTGACTTCAGTTTACAAGGGCCTACTATAAGCGACTATTACCGAGTCACATTTTACCGAATTGAAGCCGAAACTCTATACCATGTGGTCGCGTTTTTATTTTATGGATTAACCTTCAATCTTTTCAGAAACGGCGTGACCTGAAAACAGTGAACTTGAATTGCTACGATCAATACTTTTAGCAAAGTTTATTAATAGCATGCAATCGGCCTTGACCTACCACGGCATATCGAAAGAGTTCCACTATAAATCGTAACAAGTATCGTTATGCAATTAAGGGTTGAATATGTGATGTGGTATGCTTGTGGTGACCCGATTGGTAATCTACACAATACAAATCATAAAATATTGTTTCATAGGTTCGTTTATGGAAGAATCGATATAGATTAGGAGATGCCAACAAAAAAGGATTCTTCTTGAACCCTCACAGAAGTTTTAAAATCGCAAGTCAAAAATAATATATAAAATCAGGGATAATAGTTAAGAATTTTTACCTACGACTTATTCGTTTGTGTTAACATTGGATTATTTTCTACACCGAATTAAAATAAATCCCATAGAGTACCATCCCATCAATAATCAACTGAAGTGGTCTTTATGCACATCAGCATAGCTCTTACGTTTTGTGGTTAAACAAGATTGTTTGGTAACATTACGATAAATCATTTCAACAAAACACTATTCTGGTTTTTCTTTAGTTGCAAACAAAATCAGCCTGATTGAATACAACATTTTGGTGCAATCCATTCCCGAAGCTGATCATTCCAAAACTATTAGTATGTTGATGAACAGTCATTTCTTTCAAATGGGACCAATTTTCTGGGCCAGGTCTCTGGGACCAATCAAAATTATAAACAATCAATTTAGGACTTATACAATTTAAACAAGAATCTTAGAGGTGAAAACCAGGAATGATAATGAAGGTCAAAATAGAAAATGTATAGCAATGCTTCTGGTATATAAGTAATACCTGCCCCACAGATGAAACGGATAATGATGGGAAATAAGAAGAGGATAATTCTTACTGGAACCCACTGTCTTGGTGAATACAACAAAGTTAAGGTAGACAAAGACATTTGGAATTATCGGCGAACAATTGAGAGATATGGATTATTGTAGATTATTGGAATGAGTATAGTCAAAATTGCTTCGAGTTGCATCAAAATTGCGTCAAATGTTAAGCAATTTCCAATTTGTTCACACAAAAACAATATACGAACGAGATTCAAATGTGTAAAAAAATTATCTATTCACTTAAATGGTACAATGCTTAATACAAATAATCTAGATCTTTTCAAAATCCAACCAAACTCCCCCACACACTCCCATATCTGGATTAACCACGTCCAACTTTGGTGGTAGTTTCGTTCTGCAATTTACCGTCACCCGAAAATTCGATATAATACTGGCCAAACCAACTTTTGACTGTAGCATTCCCAATCGCATTCCAATACACATACGAGGACCTTCTCCAAATGGTAGAAACGCGAATGGATGACGTGTTTTAATATTTTCGGGTGTGAAACGATCCGGATCGTATTTCAACGGATCGGGAAATAAACTACCGTCCCGATGAATCGAGTAGGATGGTATGAGTACTTGTATCCCCTTCTCAAGTATGTGATTCGTACCAGGCACTTTATAATTTTCTGTTGTTTCTCTAATCAGCGAATGAGCTGGAGGGAATAGCCGCATTGCCTCTATATAATAAACAAGATTCGTTATTGTCGTTATAACTTTGTAATTAACCATATTATACTACCGTTAAAGCATTGTTCTAAATATGTCATCTCACTAACGCCCTCATATGTAAATCGATTGTCGTATTTCTGTAAAATTTCGTGAATTTCCGAATGGAGACGAGCTTGTATGTCCTGATTGATCGCGAGCTCGAGAAGACAATACGACATTGCGGCCGACGATGTTTCAAATCCGGCGAATAGGAAATCGAACGCTGTTGCAGCAAGCTCATTAAAAGCAACTTTTCCAACAAAATTATCTTTGTCATCACCATTTACTGTTTCGACTTGGTCGACATTTTTGATTTTCATTAAAATATCAACAAAATCATTCCGTTTAACGTTATTTTGCTCCCGACTCTTGAACGTTTCGCTTAGAATAGTGATGAAATAATTTGCCACAAATTCCGGGAATATTTTCATACCGAGCTTGGAAGCAGTGGTTGGATATGAATTAATAAAGAATCTTACAAAATTGCTGGCGACCGTCGATTTGTTCATATGGTTGTAGATTTCTAAAATCTCGGCGTTATCGTTGTCGAGTGCTTTTGTATCGAGACCGAAAATTGTTGATGATATAACATCGGTTGTGTATCGAACACACAAACGTTTCGCATCAATAGCATTATCGACCGACAGTTGATTCTCAATTGTCTTTTGCATATTCTCTCCAATACTGATAATTGTGGGGAACATTTGTTTCCGTTTGCCCGACGTAAACGTTGGACTTAGCTTATTTCTTAAATAATTCCATTTTGTGCCCGACAACGAAAACAAATGCGGCGTTAACGGATCTGCATTTTCATTTACGTACACGCCACGATCGTGAAATTTACTAAAATCCTTAACAAAAATATCGCGCACTAAATCGAGATCCGTAATAATAGCCACTGGCCGATTGATTAAATATATCCCGCAAAATTTATCCCTGTCCTTGAATTCATGATAGAATTCGTCTTGCCGTTCCGATATATGAACAGACTGGGCAACACCTTGCATATGCCCGAGCAAAAAGTGGGCCGGTTTAGTAAGCACACCGCGGGACTGCCAATAATTTTTTCCATTTTTAAGGTACACAAATAAAAGTGAGATCACAGCCAACAGGCCACATAGCACAAACGATAAAACCATTCTTTGCTCTACACAGAACAGTATGCAGACTTAATTCACTTTTGATTCGTCGAACTGAACTAATTACAATAAACTAAATGGGCAAATTGTTGTTAGTTGATTTAAATATTGAACAAGTTCGCAGATATCTTATCATCGACCCCTTTTAAGCGTTTCACCGAGATACGCACTTACTATAAAACATGTTTTTAAGTGGCTGATAATTCGATATAATTAAGTGTTTTGTGAAATACTTATCTTAATATGCGAGCAATCATTAATTGCTGAAAAGATTTTTGGGTGAGGGTCATGATGGTTTTTGGGTCACTATGTTTATATGTAGGTTTTAATGAAGCGCTTCCTGCTTAGTTAAACGAATTCGCCAAACTATTTATTGAACTACTAGCCCTTTAGTTGGAGGCTACTATGTTTCGAAAATATTTTGAACCAACCATAAGAGCCATGGATCACCACCTCAGTAACCGGAGCTTATCGTAGGAGGCGGCTTAATCTGGTTGAATCACTGAAGATCTACACGTTGAACAAGCAGCCACTTAGAAAAGCTGGTGCGATGGACGGCTTTACCGCATGTATGATTGAGTATCGGGTGGAACTTTTAGCTCTCCAAGAAACTCGAATAACTGAAAGTGGAGACCATATGTTCCAAGGATATACGTAGCTACACAGTGGAGGTGATCTCGGAAATCTTGGAGCTAGTTTCCTCATTGGGCCACAGGTAAAAAAGACTGTGTTAGAATTTCAGGTATTAGATTATCGAATGTGTCAGCTTCGCTTGCACATGAGATTATCCAATCTGTCAATCGTCTGTGTACAAGCGTCCATCTATGTAAGTCAACCCCAGGAATCATTTTACAATAATTTGGATAATCTGATGGACTCTATACCTGAGCACGATGTGAGATTGGTGATTGATGACATTATTGCTAGAGCTGGTAGAAATCAGACCGACTAACATAGGTCCGTAGTCTCGGCACAAATGATCTCAAATTGGCAAGTACATTGCTTCCTCATAAAAACTTCCATTTGGAAAGGTGGACATATCCACGAATACCATCCCGAAGCCAAATTGATCATGTGTTGATTTTAAAAGAGAGCTCGAATTTCACCTGACGTGAGATCGTATCGGTCTTCAACAAAGTTCGTAGGCAGTGACTATAACCTAGTCATTGCAAAGCTACAATGGAAATTTTCGTAAAAATCGGGGAGGACAGAGGAATATACAACGCTATTCTCCTGTGAAGGTCTGATAAATGAGTAACAAGTAACAAGTGATAAACAAGTACTATGAAAAATTTTGGGATGCATACCAAGTATTCCTAGATTTCACGCGACCCTATGACTCGATCAATCGAGAGAGGCTTTGATCTCTGGTTTTTGAGACCAATACGAAATTGATTACAAAATCATAGTTACTAGGCTGCAACGAGATTGACAGTTACGAGATGAGGAAAGAGATAACACTATATAATGAGCGAATAAAATCATGAGAATATGGAGCGAGTGAATTGAAAGTAATAGTAGTAGTGTCTACAGTGGCTCATGGAAATATCTCGAATTACACTACACCGAATACTACATTGACTTTGACTGTTGCGAGGAGAGTGGAAAGATCGAGAATCCATCCGATTTTTAACTAGTGAAGTGATTAATAATCGGATGGAGGCTAACGTAAAGTGAAAACTCGTGTCATAGTCTCACGAGTGGCAAACGGGTAGTCATAGAGAAGCAGTCATAACCAGTGAAGTGCTTAAAGTGAAGTGGAGACTCGTGTCATAGCCCCCATTTGTGGCAAGCGACTAATCTTTCACAATTTATCGAGTGAAGTAAATAAAGTTGTAAGTTTGGCAAAACTAGTCGGTTTAATTTTGATCAGCGGTTGATGCATCAATAATCCGGATACGAACCGTGGAGAGTCATAACAGTATTTTAACTTTCTTTGAACACTGTGAAAATCGATATACCTGTTGTTAATAAAACACAAAATTGAAGCTGAATGAAATTGAAGCTGAATGAACTACGATTGCATTGCAATAAAATAACAATATTAGATTGAAAATCAGGGTTAGGGACACCCTATAATAATGAAATTAATCCCTAATAGTAAAGAATATATCGTGAATAGGTAGTGCTATACCTATATATGTAACTTCTCCATTTCCAGATTTTCAATGCCCTAAATGCTTCCATGATAGGTTTTTGATGTCTCTTGATTGTTAAACATGTTCATACCATTTGCACCACGGTATACACCTAAAGAACAGTATATCGGCCAAGATACATGATTCTATTACCGGTAACTATTTTATAATGATGTATTGAAGTCTGTTGTATATAGATTTGCTTCTAGTGTTTCTCTATTGTTAAATATGTATGTTGATACACAAATGGTAAATACCATGATATGGTTTTACGATGTATGTATATTATCGTATGTTAGTGCTCACATCAATAAACTCCATATTAATTTATTAGATTTATTAAAGTTCGGTGATTTATATTATTAGACAAATACTAGTGACTCCTTAATTTCGATAAAACTTGACTCCATAATTTCGATGTTTATTGCGATATAAATTAATTAATTATTGAAATTAACACAAACTATTATTTATTATGTTTAACAATATATATTTTTATATACAAGATTCACTATTTATAATTAATTATTTAATATTTTGTCATATTTTAAAATCGAAGTTAATCGAACAACGGAACAGAAAAAACTTATTTTAATTGAATGAAAAAACTAATGAATACTGTTTTTCAAAGTTAACTTGAATAATACAAAAATCTATTTACATGAGTTGTATACTCAACTATCTATTAAAGGTGCCAGTTTAAAAATTTAGATAATTATTCACAAATAAATTTAAGAGCGAGGTGTGAAGAAGCACCAAAATACCATGCGACACCACAATGGTATGTTTAGTTGACGTTCTGCGAACTAAGTTTATCCGTATTGGTATTTGTGGAAAATATGTAAGGATACGAAGGTATGTTTGTTTGGAAAGAACAATCTGATTACATACACCTAGCAGATCGTTACTAAACTACTGGTAGGACCTCAATTTTCCATCTTCAATCTCCTGCTTCTTGTCATTAATTCCTAATCAAATGTAGTGTTTTCACACAGCGAAATGTAGTGTTTTCCTGCAGTAGCAACTACCTAAATGTCACCTAAACGGGTGACATCTCTGTGGTTCGTAATTGGAAATCAGTATGAATCGCAGTATACAGGCGAAATAATAAATAAATAGAAAATTCTTCTATGACCCAGAAGTGAACAAAATGAGTTTAAATACGCGAACAGAAAGCGTAAAGTTTCAGTTTGAATTGGGACAGCGATAAATTAAAATCGGGAAAAAGTGATAAAAAGTAAAAGTAATAGTGAAAGTAATAGTGAATTGAAAGTACTGTAATAGTGGTGATTATAAATAAAAGTTAAAGTGGAAAACAAGCAAGTGTTTTTAATTATTCACAATCCAGTGAACGAACCGAGGATTGGTTTGAATATCTACTAGGGGAAAACGTAATAATATATTTAAAAAAAACACGATAAAACACGTCCGATCAATGTAATGATAAACACTGCACTCTTTGTTATTTGGTTCTGACAGCAGTATGTTATATTCCGGTAGCGTTTTTTCTATGGTTTCTTGTTTAAGGGTATAATCAATGGGAAACGCTATCCTTTATACCTGTCCACTCTGAGTTGATATGGAGTACAATATGGAGGTGCTCTACTTCAATTGTATATAAACTTGTAAGCCAATGATTATAATTGTTTCTCGTGCGATACTCGAAAAAAGAATTGTTCCAGCATTAGAAGATATTTATAGTTATTCCCTTTCTAGACCTTTCTAGATTTTAATCCAGTACCACTCATTCCAACTGATGTTGCTTTAATCAACTGTCGCGCGAACTGGTGAGAATATTCCAATAATGCCAAGGTCATAGAAAATTTATTGAAATTCGATGCGGATGTTTTAAGGTTCATCATAATAACGTAATAAAGAGTCCAATCTCTGGTTGGAACCCTCTTTTTTTTCTGACCGGACTTACGATCGTTTGACCTATATCACGCCATTACAAGTTATGTGTATTGTCACATATTTGCGATTAAGATAAATGAACAATTGATTACTTACCAATTATGTATATTATTTGTCCGATAAAGCTACCGCTAAGTATTTTTTTTTTTGATTGTGTCTATGTTTTTGATAGACGAGCCCAAACAACACACTATTATAAATTATTTTGTTTATTAAAAAAAAAACAAAAGAAAAGTATTTTGTTTTTTGACCTTGAAGAGAAATATATTGTGCGATAATAAATAGTGTCGAAGTACATGTAATACTAGGATCTTAAAGATAGCGAATAACGATTAAAATATTCGTAATTCGTTTTACCTGTAATTGAATTATCGCTTCTAGAAAACTCGATTATTTACTCGTTTACACTCAGGTGCTCAACAAAGAAATAGTTCAGTGTGGTTAACAGTTAAAAATTATGTAAATGATAACCAAGCACATCAAATAAGTGACAATTTCATTATCACAAGATGCCACTTGTTATATGTTTTGTGAAGAGGCATTAGAGATAAATACTTCAGTGTTTCGGAGGATCAAGTATCTCTTTCACTCTGTTACCAATTTAATCCAATCACACATATACCATCATTATTTGTAGGAAGTTGATTAGATTGGTCGAATAAGAGATGTTTCACTTTTACATAGGATGCATTCTAATATGAGTATCTTTAAATATATATATGTATATATATTATATATATATATATATATATATATATATATATATATATATATATATATATATATATATTGAGTTAATTGTGTATTGTCTTACGAAAGAAGGTGGATAGTGCATACAGTGGCAGAATAAGCAGTGGATCAAGTTGGTCACCACTTAGGAACAGTCGATGTAATTAAGAGACTCAGTTTATCACATGTGATTTCTGATAACGGAGACCCGCGTGTAGCAAAAATATGGCAGAGGTTAAATATAATAAGGATGAATCATTCCTTTCACAAAATCATCTTCCGATTAGCCTTGGGGACCTTCTATTCTTGCTGCATCGGATTCCTATTTCAACATCTAGATTTTAGTTTCGTATTGGTGGTTTCTTTGAGATCTTGTACGTAACCCCTCCCGAGTTTACGTGCTTCACGAGCTATTATCTGGGAAAATACTTGCCGGTTATTTTGTCTACGATGGTGGTTTCGACCATATCGAGACAAAACAACCGGGATAATTGATTTGTCCAATTTGGATACTGGATTATTTATTACATATTGTATTATTACAATCATTGTATTATTATTGATTATTAATTATGTCATAATATACCCTCAATGATCATAATATTTAAGTACAACAAATTCTAGGTCCTGCTTTAACCTAACAAATTTTGAGTTATGTCTTTCTTTAAAGTTACAGTAGTTATGACGTAAACCGAAATGGTGAGGTAAAAATGAAAACACCGACCAAATGGTGGAATGGTTAAAGCACACAGTTGGAGCGAAAAGTGCCGGGTTCGAATCCCGATAGGGCAGGATGCAAAAGGGATTCTACACCATTTTATTACGATCGAAGAGGTGTGGTGTAGATGAACACATCTATGACCACCCGTTGGAGTGCAGAATTCATGGGCCAGCCCATCTTCCGTGTCAGTACTATAGAATGGCATGGAGCTTTGCAATTTGCAGATGTTCGGAGAGCCTTGAGCCCCAAAACAGATTGGAAAGTTAAAAACAAACTAACAAGAACAAAAACGATTAAAATTCGAAACTAGAACTATGATAGTGTTGACCGAACGGATAGTGTTATCAAACACTAAACGAGCCAAGGCAAATAATTTCTTTTTAAAAAACGGTTTATCTTGATATATTGAGTGTCCCAATAACCGGTTCAGATTTGACATATTGGTTAGTTTGACTCTGACAATACTAATATAATTATTTCACTGAGAAAAACTCTGTATAATTTATCTAGTTGGCGAAATGAGTCGCTTGACGTTTCAACAAAAGTGGGAAATGTTAGAAATTTACATCCACACAACAAAGACTATTAGTTCGAAATCGCAGGAAAAGGTCGTACAAAATTTGATCAAAACACGGGACTCACACCCTATAAAGTTTAATTGGTCCAGCAATTGAAGACCCCTTACCAACGCTTCGATATCGATTCGCTCCGTGGGTCTGCGACAAACTCAAAATTGATGAGGAGAAGCCAATTGACGAGAGGCCTATTACGTGTTACTGTTTGGCGGCATTATTAGGCCGTATTTCTTCAAATATGAGCCGGGCGCGTCCTTTATAGTTAACGGAATCAAATAACACCACATGTAAACATTTACAAGATGGTGCGCCGTGCCACACATCTAGCCTTACAGTAGTGAAGCTGCGACAAAAATCGTTTTTCACATTATCAGTCGAAATGGTAACGAGAATTGGCCGGCAAGGAGCTGCGATTTGTTGCAAATGGGGTACGCCAAGGTAAGATCCACCACAGTAACCAGAATTCTTCGAAAGAGCGAATAAATGTGTGATTCCCTGGGCTGAAATTGAATAACGATGAGCAACCATTTAACTACCCAGACACGAGATTAAGGATCTGGGACGCTTCACGGCTTTACCCCATGTATGAAAGAGTACCGACTGAAACTTGCAATTCTCTTAAAACCCTTAAAGTAGAGACAATGTATTTCAAGACTATATATTGGGGTTGACCATCAAAATCTTGGAGCAGGATTTTGTAGTTTGATCGAATAAAAAGGGTTTGTTAGACTTCCAAATAGTCAGTAATCGATTGTGTAATCTTGTACATGATATTAACCAACCTGCCAATTGTATGTGTAGATACGCCCACAAATAAAGCCAACCCTAAGACAATGATGTATTTTATAATTAGTTGGATAATCTGATTTCCGATTTCCTTCATTCTCATTGTACAGACGCAACGTTTAAGAGTATATGTGGTTTTCGGACGGTATAGAATACTGCTGAATTGGTGATTCTCGATACAGTAATGTACCTCTGAGATAAATATAAGGATACCAGCTGCGTCAAAACAAAAAAGTCGTGGAAGAATATATATTAAAAGAATGAAAAAATCGCTGGGACATGCAAAAAATTGTCGTTGGAATAGGACGATTAATACCGAATGTCGTAGTATTTAGAGGTATTCTCTTGGTTGAAACAAAAGTATCGAAGAAAATGATCATTCTTCTGAAAAATAACACAAACCGGCTACACCAAAAACAGGTTCGCAGTTACAATATATCGTAAGTACGATATATAGTAAACCACAAGATATTCTAGCCACTAACAGTCAATATAAGCTCAAAAATTAGAACAGACGATTGGATTTTGTGCAAAGCAACAATAAAAAAAGTTTCATCAATAAAGAAAGGCAGTCTGTCTAGTTTCTGTCAAATTATATTAAATTATAGCGATGATGACAGAATAATTGAGAACTAATGAAACAATACGCTTCGGCATAAGACTGTTATGCCGAAGTCTGGCGCAATACGTCTGGCATAAGCCTATAGCATAAAAGGCAGCCGTCAAGCAAAACATGCGAGAACTATGGCAATGGATATAATTCTGGTTAAATCTTATCAACAACTGTTAAATGACATAATTTCTATAGAAATTTCAAATTCTGATAGAAGACCACATGTCAAAATGGGTACTACATTCTTGACTATTATACAGACTAAGTCCTCAAAGAGTCAGAGAGATGATCACTTTTTCTAGTTGTTTGGTCAACAGCACCAATTATTTTTTAAAACGAATATACTCTTCGTCTATCTCAAAGTTTACAAAAAAGACGAGGCTGAAACACGAGGGGACGACAGCCCGTCCACAACTGATGCAGTTGCACTTGAAGGAGAGACAGCCCAACCAATGGAGCGCTCCGAAACATCGGAGAAACCAGTTCCATGGGGGGAGAGACGGGAGACACCGGCGACTCCAATGGAAACGAAGGACACTAGCCTGCGGTAGCGGGGAGTGAAATAGGTAAGTAGGCTCAACTTGGTTATGCTAAATTTAATACAAATTAACCTACATCATTCAAAGGCGGCGTCGGCCGCCTTACTCCTCAGACTGACTAGATCAGAGAAAGCCGTGGTCCTTATTCAAGAACCTTGGATAAACACCAACAGGATCTGTGGCCTTAAAATGAAGGGGTATAACTTATTATACTCAAGAAATTCGGGGAATCTCAGATCCTGCATTCTTGGAAAAAATAATTAAAATATGTTCCTTCTTCCTCAATACAGCAATGGTGACGTAACTGCGGTCATCCTAGAGGTTGGTGGCAGTATAATTTGGCTGGTCTCAACCTATTTGGACCGGGACAAACAGGTTCCGCCGGATAACCTGGGGGACCTGGTCCTCGAAGCGTACAGGAAGAAGATTGGTATGCTCCTTGGATGTGATGCAAATGCGCACCACGCAATCTGGGGAAGCACTGATATCAATGAGAGAGGTGAGTTACTTTTTGATTACATTTTAAATAACAACCTCATGGTTCGAAATATTGGAAAAAAACCCACTTTTATTACTAAAAATCGGCAGGAGGTTCTAGACGTAACCTTTGCCTCAAAAAAACTGTACCCGATGGTCAGGAAATGGAGAGTGGCGAAAGAACACTCCTTCTCTGACCATCGTTATATAACGTTTAGTCTCAACGTTTCCCCTGCAACCCGGAAACCTTTCAGGAATCCCAGAAAGACAAACTGGAACACGTATGGGGAAACGCTTATAAGACTACTATTACCAGAGACCCCTGAGCCACCAGCGACAGTGAAGGAACTGAACGGCATAGTGAACACTTACACAAATGCCTGCAATTGGTCCTTCAACGCTGCTTGCCCAATAGTTAAGCCCAGGGGTAAGCAAAAACCGGCATGGTGGTCCAAGGAACTGGGGACCTACCGGAAGGCGTGTAGGGCAGCATTTAATAGAGCCAAAAGTACGAGAGAGGCTCAGGACTGGGACTCCTACAAGGAGGACCTCAAAGTATACAAAAAAGAATTAAGGAAGGCACAGAGGAAATCATGGAGACTCTTCTGCGACAAACTGGAAGAAGTCTCCGAGACCTCTCGTCTTAGGAAGATTTTGTCTTCTAATCCTACCAGTCCCAGTTATTTAATTAAACCGGTTGGCTCCTGGACTGCTTCTAGTGAGGAATCCTTGGAACTTCTCATCGAAGCCCACTTTCCAGGAAGCTTTGATGAATCGATAGGGACTATTACTCATCAAGAAGCACACTCACTGCGCATAGAAGATATCGTAACCAAAGAACGAATCCTATGGGCAATTGAAGGGTTCAAACCCTATAAATCGGCTGGTCCTGACCGAATTATTCCCGCGGAGCTTCAGAACAACTCGAGGATTATGCTCCCCTGGTTGGAGGTAACCTTCAAAGGGTGTTTAAAACTAGTCTGTTCTCCGCGGGAGTGGATGGAGGTCAGAGTGATTTTTATTCCGAAAGCGGGTAAAGGCTCACACGGCTACCCAAAAGACTTAAGACCCATAAATCTATCATCCTTTCTATTGAAAACCTTGGAAAGGCTGATGGATATCTACATACGCTCAAAAATAAGGCCTAGTGACTGGGCTCAGACTCAGCGTGCTTACTGTAAAGGGAAGTCTGTGGACACAGCTCTGCATGCCCTGGTAAGTACAATTGAGAAATCATTATTCTCGCAAGAGTTTTGTATGGTGGCGTTTCTTGACATTGAAGGCGCCTTTAACAATGTAAGGAAGGAGGCAATTCTGGAGGGATTGTCGCTACTAGGTGTGGATTACCCTATAAGTAGGTTAATCAATCATATGCTTGGGTGCAGGATGATTAACTCAGAGCTGGGGGAATCCACCATCAGGAGACGGGCGACTAGGTGAACCCCGCAGGGAGGTGTCCTGTCTCCTCTCATCTGGAACATAGCAATCAATGAGCTGCTATTAAAGCTGGAGAGAGAAGGGATCGGAGTGATTGCTTATGCAGATGATGTAGCGATAGCTGTCTCTGGGAAATACATAAGCACGGTGGCGGAGGTTATCCAAAATGCCCTCCTAATCATTACGAAGTGGGCCATCAGATGTGGACTGGTAATTAGCGCGTCCAAAACTGAACTGGTACTATTCACTAGGAAATATAAAATCCCAGTAGTAGATCCACCTCTACTAAATGGCAACAGACTAGCTTTTACGGACAAGGCAAGATTTCTAGGCGTAATCTTGGACAGTAAGCTTAGGCTTTGGCACACAAAAGACATGAATATTTGGGTAAGTTTATAATGGACTGCCTTTCTGATCTCGAAAACTATAATGTGCGAGACTTATTACGCTACGTAAGCAGCTCAAACTGGTTCTCATAGGGGTAAAAGGGGAGTAAAATCCTGTGGTATCACAACGGACCGTCGTCAGTCTAAGTGTGCTGTAGCAGCCACTCAACCTAACCTAACCTTCGTCTATCTTGAACAAGGCATCATGATCATGAGAATAAAAACCAGTTGGGAATATTGACGCATGGACACATCTCGTATTAGACTATACCAAGATTTATGCACCACTACATTGACTGTTGCGAGAACAAAGATCGAGAATTTCTATTAAATCAGTGCTAAATTGCCGTATCGGACAGGTTTTATTTTAAACAGTGAAGTGTTGAAAAGAGAAGTAGATACTAGTGTCATAGTCTTCACCAGTGGCAAGCGGCTAATGTTTAACAAATCATTGTGTTAAATAAAGAAAGTAAAAGTTGGACCAATCGCTTTGATCGTTTTAAGTTTGACCGAAGTCGGAACCGCAATAATCCGGATACGAACCGTTAGAGTCGTAACAATAGATTAAATATAAAATATGAGGGCGGTGTTTTGTGATGATTTAGAGGGACCTTACTTATCATGATGTCTTGTTTGTTTATAATTTTACAAATGGTTAACAGACCGAACATGAAAGTACTAGAACGAGAGTAAGAGACTACCACCTAGAATTTAATGGTCTCTAAGAAACTCAATTGCCCGAAAGTGGTTCTATAAGAAACTCAATTGCCCGAAAGACTGAATGTTGAGGTTTGATAAGGATTGATTTATTGGGTTCGATTGATCACTTGATATGTAGTGGAAGTGTTGGAACAAATCAGTAAGGGACATTTCTAGAGATACAATTCGTGAGTTGGCTTTAAAGACTTCCAATTATACTAATCGAGGTGTTAGGAATTTGGATAATTATACTCCTTGGATGGTGATAACCTCATTACCAATCGGCACTATCGTAGATTACGCTGGTCTAGTGATGTACACCTGATTTCGCTAGGTCTCATCAATTGAAGAGATGGTATGCTTGAATATTTGAGACTATTAACTTAATAGAAATATATTTGAAACGTGACGGTAATCGAGATACAATGATGTGATAAGTGAAGAGCAAACTATCGAGAATTTTAATTAGTTCTAGTGTTCGCCACAAGATTCCTCTGATGCATTCTTATATCGAGCACATCTTTCAAAAAATATTTCGAAAGCGATTGATCTTACAAATAGTTTATCTTCTAATTTGGAACAATTCGGAAACGTTCTCTGAAACAGAAACAAAATGGAAATTCTAAATTATCAGATGACATCCAATCTATAACAAGGTCAAGAAGGTCATCAACAAAGTTTATTCAAACAGGATGGATTGTGACAAAAAATAAAAGTAGGTTTTACCTCAAACAACTGTACAAAAATTCTGTTTGCATCTTGTTGTCATTAAGGCAATGTAGTCGGTACTTGTACTCTAACCAAAAATTAATAAAACAACTTTTAGAATATCATTAAATGTAATTATATGTGCCACTGTACATCAACCAAATATAGAATATGCGATGATGTCATTGATTCACCGCGTTATATCCAAATTTTTTTTTTGGGTTTTTCGTTTCCATATGTTTATGATAAAATTTTTCTCACCGCGCATATATTTCACAACAAACGATCTCTTTGTTTATTTTAACATTGGCTTTGATCAATTATTGGCGATCAGTAATACAACATAAAATGGTTAGTTTGGTTGTAAACAATGGTTAGTCAACAAAAAGTTTAAATTTTTTCGAAATCGAGCCAAATCCCTCCTTGCACTATCATGTGTGGACTGTCTGGTTGAAATTCAACTGGTAGTTTGGTTTTCTCGCTGACCGTCAACCGAAAATTCGATAATACACTCGCCAAACCAATTTTCGATTGCAACACAGCAAACCGATTGCCAATACAAATGCGTGGTCCTTCGCCAAACGGTAAAAACGCATATGGATGACGTGATTTAATATTTTCGGGTGTGAAACGATCTGGATCGTATTTCATCGGATCGGGGAAAAGAGTTTCATCGCGCTGTATGCAACACGATGGTATGAGTAATTGTGTTCCGTTTTCAAGTACATGACTTGTGCCAGGCACGTTATAGTTTTCAGTCACTTCTCTCAGCAGCGAATGGGCTGGCGAGTATAACCGCATTGCCTCTATAAAAAGGTATTAACATTTAGACTGCATTTTTTATATAAAATTTAATTTAATTTTACCATTAAAACACTGTTCCAAATATGTCATTTCACCAACGCCCTCATATGTCAGTTGGTTGTCATATTTTTTCAACACACTTCGAATTTCGTTATGTACGCGACTTTGAATTTCCGGATTGCGTGCCAGTTCGAATAAACAAAATGACATTGCTGTGGCCGATGTTTCGAATCCGGCAAAGAAAAATATAAACGCTTGAGCTGCCAACTCGTTGAATGTTATTTTACCGACGAAATTGGCCTCCTCGCCAGCATTTTCCGATGCGATTGTGCCCGAATTTTTAATTTTGATCAAAAGATCGACGAAATCGTTACGTTTTATGTCGCTCTGCTCGCGGTTCTGCACCGTGTCACGTAATACATTCATGAAATAGTTGGTGACGACATCCGGAAATAGTTTGATGCCGAGTTTATGAGCAAAATCCATGTAAGAATTAATGAAGAAAAATTTAAAATTGGTGAACGGCGATGGCTTGAACAAAATATTAGAGATCTTCAATATTTCGGCGTCATCATTTTCGAGTGTCTTGCTATCAAGTCCGAAAGCGGTTGTTATTATGACGTCGGTCGAAAATCGAATAAATAATCGTTTAATATCAAATGTTTTGTTCGTTGTCATTTCTTTCCCAACCATTTTCTCCATACGATCGGCAATTTCGACAATGATGGGACACATCAGCTTTAGTTTACCCGACGTAAATGTTGGACTCAGCTTATTTCTCATATTTTTCCATTTTGTTCCGCCCAAAGAAAATAAGTTTGCTGTTAGGGGATCTGCCTCCTCATTCACGTACATGCCACGATCGTGGAACTTACTAAAATCCTTGACACAAATGTCACGCATTAATTCCAGATCGGTGATTAAAGCGACCGGCCGATTCAAGAAGTACATGCCACAAAACTTATCTTTATTCTTGAACTCACTATAGAACTCGTTCAATCGTTCCGAAATGTGCACAGTTTGACCAACGCCATTTAAATGGCCGAGAAAAAAATGTGCCGGTTTGGTTAGCACTCCGCGAGATTGCCAATATTGTTTACATTTCTTGAGATACACAAACAGAAATGATAACAGAGCCACAAGGCCACACAACACTACCGATAGAAACATTCCGCACACTAACTCTCAAGTGCGAATATGTCTTCACTTCTTGGTTATTCGAACACAACTAAATTCAGTTTATTGAAAATACTCTCGCGCACCTTTGTATTTGTATGAGTATGAGAAAATGTTCTACTCTCGATTTCTTATTTCGCCACATTTGGAACAAAAGTGTAGGTAATTTTGAATTGAATTGTAAATACACACATGTGTGAATATGTAAACATGTTCATGCTATCTAATCAATAACCTTGACATTGTTGTTGGTTTAAAATTTTAATTTACGCGGGTCGTTTGATAAGTTCTTGGCCACAACGCCGCACCGACTGAATAGTGCAGTGATTCGAACTCTTTGGTTTGGAGAAGTGTATACTTGGCTTGAATCTCAACACGGACAGGACAACACATTAATGAATACTTAATTAACCCCCTGATGTTGTGCCGAACAAAATCGATCGAACTGTCGTCCAGACCACAACAAATACCAATATATAATTAGGTGGTAAGCGATGTCACAAGAGGGCAAATGAGCTTGAATGACGGAGTTTCAAAAAATAGGGACACCTGTATTATTCTTTAACCAAAGGGAGATTTATACTTATCAAATCTAAAGCGAGACATTATATATATAAAATATTATATACTTATTTCTTGCTCAACGACCTTGAGTTCAAAATTGAATCAATTTGAGCCATTATAAGTTGACATTAATGGAGTGGTAGAGTACATCGTACGACATCAGTTCTAAACTCAGAACTTAAAACCATAGAGTGAGCTTTAAAAGTCCACAAAGAACTGTTGAGGCGACATCGGTCGTTTGACCTGGTCTACAAAGCATTAAGACATTAACCGTTAGGTCTAGTCTACAAAATGGGTGTTGCGTGATCAAAACGAACTCAATTCAAGTTTAATCAGAATTAATCTTCATTACTACAAATCAGCTTGAGCTGCCTTTCTGAGAGCTATCGTTATGATCGAGAAGGTATATAGGTCAATGCTGTCCGGTAATTGCTGTTCGGATATTTGAAGCTAAGAATTCAAATAACATGCTTATCTATACCGGATTCTTTTATGCAATCTGACTAAATAGAATGTTAAAATCTTTTTATTAATTAACTAGTACAACGATGACATAGTGACGGCCAGCATTGAGCAGAAGAATCTTTCTATCGGGTTAATATTACCTTATCGTTCTTAGAAGCTCTGTATAGCTTATGCTTAAAAGTGGAAGGTTGAAGTCGTCCTGGGTTATGATGCAAATTTACATAATACAATTTGGAGAAGTACGGACGAATACGGACAGTCAGGTTGTCTATTATTAAAGAAAACTTTAATAATAGACGGTTGGGATTGCTACAAGGAAGTCTTACTAGAGCCCACAAAACTAGATAGTACTTAGACTTTAATTAATGGGGAATCTCTAGAACTACTAATAGAAACGAATTTTTTGAGCCATTCCGTCTTTATACCAGAAACGTTCATGACTAATAGTACTTAATGCTTCGGAAGGCAAATAATGAAAGGTTTTTTGTCCATATAGAATTATTCTTGTAAATATCCATGAAACTATTGATTTAACCTTACCGTTGTTCGAAGTATGCTTTAAAGACGAACTCTGGCATATTCAAAAGAAAAACACTGAAGCACAGAAAAAAGAATTATATACAGAAGCAAACCTGCGAATTACATATTTTACTATTTCTATGGGTATATATAATTTGTCCTGGGGTTATATAATAAATTTGCTCTCTCAAAAGAGAATAAGTTTCTGTTTTTTTATATTCTATTAATGCTAATGTATGTGTGCCTGTATATACATATGCAGGCAATGATTCTATTTAAAAACGAGAATGTGTATGTTTCTATTGTATTGGAAAATACAAAATTAAACTATAATGCATTTTTGTGTTTGGATTCTACATGTTACATGTTTGGTAGTAGAGAATTTGTTTGTATTTGATATTTCTGCTAAATTATAAATAATCATTGATGAAAATTAATTCATGTGATCTATGTTGGTGTAGATTTCTGGAATATGGTCATTCTGGGTGATATTAGTTATGAGCTGTAGAAATATGTGAAGGAACTTAGCTATTTATTGATTGATTAGTAAAATAATCGACATGAGGGATAGAAATGGGTTTTCAAAATTATTGTTAGATAAAGATCTGGATAGAACCTGGTCATTATTAAACCGATCATTATGAACCATGAAATGTGGGGGTAGTTTTTCAAACCATCCCGTTTCAAACGAGACAAACCAGTTTTTAAGTTGATAGTCCCGTGTTTTGGTGGTACTTTGATCGAGATGCTTCTTGTCCCGTTTTTTTAAACACTTAGCTTTATTTACTTTAAGCCGATTGTAGTCTAGTGGTATAGAGAGTTTCTCCAGATGCCGTGGGGCTCAAGTTTGAGTCCCGCCGTTGACTGATTGATACAACTGGATGACATAAAAGAGATTTCGTATAAAAGCATTCATTGGGCTGACCATCTACAAAGCCTCACACCAAGCTTAATGAGGTTAGAAGTGTCTCAGTTGATACGCAATAATGGCCGTTTACGTTCCTTTGTTTTCTAAATAACGTGTTACCAGAACATCAAACCACTGTGGAGTTAAATAATTCGCCAACCTCATCTTCATCGAACACCGATCAACCACACGAATGTTATGTTAAGGTGGTGCGAACAGAAAGTTTCGAAGGAGGCAGGTTGTATTGTACGCGTGGATGTCATATAATTGGTTGGTTATAAAAGACGAGATTCATCGTTCTAACAAAAAATTATATTATCAAATTTTATAATTCATTTAATTTATTTAAATTCAAATAAATACAATAATAACCAATACGAATATATTCAAACATTTCTAAACACAAGTTTGTTGGTTAATTTATTATATAACCACTTAGTGTACTTTCTTAAAAGCACTAGTATTAGAAAATCCAAAAATTTGAGATTATGTTGAGAACAAGAGTTACCTGAGAAAAACCATTGTTTATATTCTGGTATTTCATCAGTAAACCGAATGCATTCCTCAAAAATATTGTAATTTTTTTTATATTTTTTGTTTCAGGCTGCTCATTAAATATCCTTTGAAAAATAAGTATATGTGGTTTTGATATTTTAAATAATAATTCAGAAGGAGCGCTTAAAGATCCAAAATTTTCATCGCTTATGTAATTTTTCATAAACATGAAATATTCCGAATCAATAACTAAATTCTCGGTTTCGTTTTTAATCCGTTTCTGTTTACAAATTTGACAGTTGTTTTTTGCAAGCTGCTTAAAAATTGTGTATCCTATATAATATCTTGCAGAACAATCATCAAAGTTTAACTGCTCGTTGTTGGTTGTTATATTTGATCTAATATCTCACTTTCAATGTCTGGTTGGATTGTGCTGTCTAAAGAGTGATATTCTTCGTTAATAGTAATGTTGCCCACCGATGCTTCGATATTGGAACACGAATCACTTGTATTTATTATGAAGTCTCGAATTAATAATTCATCTGGATCTTCATCACAATTCGTCGAAGGCGAGTTTCTTAGAAATTTTATGGACATAATTTGTCCAAATAAATCGTTAAATTCTTTGATTGTTGGATTTCTGCGATTACCAACACCCCCTCTTTGGCGAATAAGCCCAAATAAATTTTCTATTGGGTCCTGATTTAGTCTGGCCGTCAATAGAAAACAAATTTGGGGATTATTTAATGTTAATTGAGTTAGTAGTTGATCAATGCCATTTATGGATTGTATTAGCCCTTTTAAACAATATATTGTTTTATGTTTAATATGCTCAATGGCGAGAATGTAAGACATAATTTCAACTAAATTTGCATGTATTGCATTGTTGAACTGTAAAGCACTTTTATTTTTATTTTTATCTTTTAAAACTTTACTGTTCAAATTATCGAAAAGTTTATCCATTTTTTCGACAAAGCTAGCTGTTGATAAAGCAAGATTTTGTACATCGTGCGTAAATTGATTGAAGCGAACCATAGTTCTTATTGCGCAGGAAACCGTCCAACTGAAAACCTGTGTTGCATAGCTGACACGCATTTTTTCAAATTTATTTTTTCAAATATGGTGTCAATTTGTAACACAATCTAGTCGAGTTTAATGAGTCACGAGAATACAACTCATTATTACTTTCCAACTAACAATACCATCATTAGTCCTAAAATCTGATACCATCAAATTGGTACGAACTGATTTGATTAGATGTGGGACGTCGTATATCGCATAATTTTTTTTTTCGTCAACGTAGAAATAAGGATTGTCTTTATTGGCTCCTAATATTTTAAATGCAAGCCGATTATTTGCTCCCTGATCACATATAATACTAACTACACTAAAACCGATTTCAAATAAAATTGAAATATTTCTTTTGATTAAACTAACCAAATCGGAACCTTTGACATTAGTGGCAGAGGCGAAATATGATAGTACGTATTTGTAATTATGAAATAGGCCTCGAATCATAAAAACAGATACATTTTTGGCTAAATTATTTGACCTCTTGTCGCCTAAATCCATCTATTTCATCAGCAACCGAATCATAATCCAGCCCTTGACGAATCATTACTTCATCGAATAAAAGAACTACTTGCTTTTCAAGTGGCGATAATTGTGTTGCTTTCTCTTTCAAATTACAAATAATTTGTCGATTAAAGCCTGGTTTTAGATGTTTTACGAGCTTCCAATTAACTAAACTTTGGGTCGAAGGCATATTAAAACCCAGTATATCACGCATATAATTGTAAGCTGCAGGAGATTTGAAATACAGCTTTTGGGCTATCAACTTTTGTTTTGACGGCCATGCTGTAAACTTGAATTTCTTACACACTAAAGCTTTACAAAACTCTTTTGCGTCTTCATTTACCTCTTGTCGATCAATTAAAGTTTCTAAATTTGCACTTTTTAGATCACACAGTAACTTTTTGTTAGTTTCTATTAACTTTGAATTTTGTTTCTTCAACTTACAAATTAAATTTGAGCGAAAAACTACGCGCTTTTTCAGAAGTCGTTGATTTGTAGACGCTTTTAAATACAGTTTTTGATATCGCTGAACAGTAATCTTTTATTGCAAGTAAGGCATGTTGAAGTACAAAAATTTTCACTGCAATATTCGGATGTTGTTGGAAAATTAAATTCAGAAAAGTGATCAAATTGAAGGTTATTTCTGTTGTCATTTGGCTTCGCAGTATATGTTTTAATATTTTTATATCTTTCGGGAACTTGGATTTCATGTTTTTCGTCAGAATACTTCAAATATAATTCCGGAATAGCGTTATTAAACAGTTTCCGTTTACCTTTATGTTCATCCAGAAAATGAATTTCACAAATGCGAAATTTTTTTTATTTGTGAATTCTAAACCGCATTTTTCAATCCAACTAAGATAAACGGAGCTCTCGGGATCGGGGAATTTATAAAATTTGCGATTGGGAAAACCTCTTTTAGTAGCAGAACATGTTTGTACTGCACAAACTAGTCCAGATAATCTCTTATCTGCCATTTATGTATTATTTTTACTCTCAAAGATTTCCAAAATAAAAAATATATAATTTTCCGTTTATTTTAAATATTACGTATGCAAATTATAGGAGAATAAGACACACGGTTTTGCACTCGAATATCACTATTAATAACACTTTGAAAGACTACCAATATTTTTCTAATGAGAGATTGTAAAAAATGATTTATAATATTAATTTCTTTTAATAAAATTATTAATGTTTTTGACCGTTAAGAAATTTTAACATTATTCGTTGTTGTACCGAACGAAATACATGGCATGTAATGAATAAAACAAATTTAACAAATTGCATTTTGCAAATGTTTACTTTTGTAATTTTGTACTTGTGTGTGTGATAAAGTCGAAAGAAAAAAAATTGATTTGTGTATGTAGTAATTGAGTCGACAACGCGAAAATAAAATACAATGAGAAAACACGTTTTATATTATTGAGCGAGAATAGAAATTGTATAGATGAGTATGTATTTAGAATACATACATGTATGTACAAAGAAATTTTCGAATAAAGAAATAAACTAAAATGCACATACATATATAAACTAAACTCCATAATCAGAGAATTAAGCTATACGTTTTATTCTCTTCTAATTGTTGTTTTTGTAAAAAGACAATTTCAAAAATCAGAAAATGTTTTGTTCGTAGGTTTCCTTCTGTATATATTCTTTTTTCTGTGACTGAAGCAAACATTATATTTATTCTTAAGGCTTAAAATCGCTTTCACTGAAATCAACGCTTGTCCTCCTTTCTTTTGAAATTCTTAAAAAGACATACAGAAGCTCACTTTAGGGAGTTGATTAATCCGGAGAAAAAACAGATTGAAGCTTGCATTAGGTAATTGATTGATCCAGAGAAGTTATCAAAAGATCAATATACGTATTATAAGAAGAGATTAATGGAAACAGCTCTGACATACCCTCGTACGACCTATTAATAAATCTCTTAAAAATTAACAACACTTTGCAGATATAAAATTAGCCTTTTAGTAGGTCAAACCAGAGATAATCACACGAACAGTAACATGTTTGAGTGTAGAGAGCAAAGACATTTTCATCCTCATAAGCAACCACTGTGAAGACTTGGACCTCCATTTATGACCAAGTTCCAGAGAATATAGGACAATGTCTTTAGGTGTATTTCCACTCTCCAATCTGCTAGCTAAGGATCTGCTCAGGTAAATGAATTACCTCGGTCTTATCTGGGACAGCAAACTATAAGCTGAAACCTTCCATAGAAAAAATATACAAAATATGGCAACTGGAATGCAATGTCGTAAACTGGCTCTATATTTCAGTCATTAGATCTATATTATTAATGAATCTCAGGGATAATCCATACTTCAACCAAATGCCAATGGACTATATTTGCGTTCTCGGGACTATCCTCAAACCTATTTTTATTTTGTTTTGGTCGTCTAATGGTTTTGTCACTAGAAGGTTAAAACCAACGTAATAAACTCTTAACAGTAAATGGTCGACTATGTGTTATTCTGGGTAATACGATATGACAAAAATATACTTTCCAACCACATAGTACTTTCGACAATAACTTGATGAGGATTTCCCGTCACATGTTTTTAAACGAAAGTTCTCATCGTCAGTCTAATAGCATCTTACAATTTCGATGCATGAGCTTGAGGTAACAAAGCTACACCAATTTCAAAAAATAACAGACAACGCTTGTTTGACCATTCGATTGACTAAAACTACTTGCTCTTTTGATGAGGTTCGCTTCTAATATGTTATAGATTTGCAACAGAGTTGGAGATGATTCGCTGATAGCTTTAAGTAACTCATCAAAAGTTGGAAATATTTTTCCTGTATGATGAGCCGGTGTTTGTCTAGATTTTTAAACCGATTTTCTTTAATAACAGAAATATTCAGTAGGGACCTTTAAAGTATTGAATTACTACCAAGTGCAGTTAAGCTTCGCATCCACTTAACATTTCCTGATGAAGATATAGTTAAGTCATAATGTTTCTTACCAAAGCGCTCACAAATTCTTTACCATTGAAATTTATAGTTCGATTCTGATCCAGTAATCTTATTTTTTCTATTGTTGTGGTGGAATTCTAAATATTTTATCTCGTTCTCGTCATGCTCGACCGCTTCACCAAATAATTCTCAAATGCGAATAAAATTTGCAAACGCCTTTTCAAATATCTCTTATCGTTTTGGGTTAGATATTTCTCTACTGTTCACTGGTTATTTTATACGTCAATGATGAACTTGATCAACCGTAGATTTAAACTAGGTATAAGATTTCTCCTATCCTATAACTTGTTTATATTCAAGTGAAATGTAGAGAAAACTGTTACGTTCCAAGATAGTCACTAACTGATCTCTTGTTATTATCTGGAATCACTCGTGCGTTTGAAGTTGCTATTTTCGACGAACTAATCACATGATGTCGAATTTATCTTCAATTCACGCACGGTTCCGAATGTGAAATCAATTATATGATACATCAGATACATACCGAAATCAAAATTACCGAGATAATAAAAATATACGTTCTCAAGACGTTGCTCAACCTACTAAATCAAATTAAGTGAACGAGTTTTCATGAAAACGATACAATGGTGAGACCAATGCAATGCGTTAAATAATTCAAAGTACTACATCCAAAACAAAACCGATAGTACTGTGAACTTATGTAGCAACTGTGACGGAAATAATACGACAACTGTAGTGGTAATGTAGCCCTCCTCGGTGAGGAGGGCTACATTACCGAAAAGTGAGTAAGATTACAATAAAAATTCTAATCGAACTCACTTTTCTGTAATGAAGGATTGCACTCACGTTATTATGGAGAGTACTTTAAGGAACTGCTCTGAATCCATGTTAGCACATACCAGCTGATGTTAATTAAGGCAGAATAAATTCGTTACGTCAGTCCTCAATATTGTTGAGAAAGTTCACAACGTCCATGTAACTTGCAGAATCCTGTCCAATAAACACCAAAAGTGGAAACTATTATGTCTCAAAGATTTGCGTTTGGAGAAGAACAAGAAATGACCCAGAAAGTCCAGAAATATTTAAGTGAACTCTCGCCAAACAAGTGGGCACATGACTCCTTGACAGGCAACCAAAAAAATTATACTAAGTTGATATTGGGCGAGAAGCCAAAGATGATGGGAAAGCCAAAGTTTTAGCCACCTACCAGTACCACATTTAATCAGTAAAGCTTAAAGCAATACTGGAAGAGCGACAGCCGAAGCCAACATGAAACCAGTAAAATATTTTTTTGAGAACAAAGTCGTCGATAACACATAAGTGTTATCGTTATGAATAAAAGCAACATTTTCAAGAGGCCTCATAACCAATGGCTTTTAAAGTGAAAGGGTTACCTCTTTAGTAAATTTGCATCCTACTGTTTCGGTTATGTGTACCGAACCTCAAGCCATGTGCATCAGAAACATTTAGTGCCGTCTCACAGGAACCTCGTCTGCCCACCATGAAAATTGAAACTGTCTTATAATCTTACTCATCAAAGAAATAAGTGAAACAAAACAGATATCAATAAATACTTGTATGCTCCGAAAATAGAATTGAACGATGATGTCATTGATTCATCGCGGTATAATCATCGTTTTGCGTTTTTATTTCCATCTGTTTACAACAAAATTATTCTGCTCGCGCATTCAAACTATATTCGCTCGCTTGTATTTTATTTTATCATTCGATTAGATCACTGGCCAAGCCAGAGTATAAAAATGTTTGTTTTGAGAATGTAAATGTTTAAATTTTTTCGAAATCCACCCACATTCCACCCCGAACCGACATCTGTGGAGTATCTGGCAGTAATTCGATTGGTAGTTGGGTTTTCTCGCTGACCGTCAGTCGAAAACTTGATATTATGCTCGCCAAACCAATTTTCGATTGTAACAAAGCAAAACGACTCCCAATACATGAACGTGGCCCCTCACCAAACGGCATAAATGCATATGAATGGCGTAATTTGATATTTTCCGGTGTAAACCGATCTGGAGAGTATTTTAGTGGGTCGGGGAAAAGACTTTCATCGTGATGTATGCTACACAATGGAAGAAGTATTTGTGTGCCCTTCTCAAATACATGACTTGTGCCAGGTACGGTATAATTTTCCGCCACTTCTCTCATCAGGGAATGAATCGGTGCATATAATCGCATCGCCTCTATAAAAAGAATAACATTCTTAGGATTTATAAATCAAATTTATCTTAGTTTTACCATTAAAACACTGTTCCAAATATGTCATCTCAACAATGGCCTCAAATGTCAGTTGGTTGTCGTGTTTCTTCAACACACTTCGAATTTCGTTATGTACGCGACTTTGAATTTCTGGATTGCGTGCCAGTTCGAATAAACAAAATGACATCGCGGTGGCCGATGTTTCGAATCCGGCAAAGAAAAATACGAACGCTTGAGCAGCCAACTCGTTGAATGTAATTTTACCGACGAAATTGGCCTCCGCGTTAACATTTTCCGATTCGATTGTGCCCGAATTTTTCATTTTGATCAGTATGTCGATGAAGTCGTTCCGCTTTATGTTGCTAAGCTCGCGCGCTTGTACCGTTTCACGTAATACATTCATGAAATAGTTGGTTACGATTTCCGGAAATAATTTCATGTTGAATTTCTTCGCGATGTTCATGTAAGAATTAATGAAGAAAAACTTAAAATTGGTAAGCGGCGATGGCTTGAACAAAATATTAGACATCTTCGATACTTCGGCGTCATCATTTTCGAGTGTCTTGCTATCAAGCCCGAAAGCGGTTGACATTATGACGTCGGTTGAAAATCGCATACATAAATCTCGAATGTCGAACGTTTTGTTTGTCGCCATTTGTTTTCGAACAATTTTTTGCATATTATCCGTTATAGCGACAATAGTGGGACACATCAGCTTTAGTTTACCCGACGTAAATGTTGGACTCAGCTTATTTCTCATATTTTTCCATTTTGTTCCACCCAGCGAGAATAAGTGTGCCGTTAGGGGATCTGCCTCCTCATTCACGTACATGCCACGATCGTGAAATTTACTAAAATCCTTGACACAAATGTCACGCATTAATTCCAGATCGGTGATTAAAGCGACCGGCCGATTCAAGAAGTACATGCCACAAAACTTATCTTGATTCTTGAATTCATTATAAAACTCGTTCAATCGTTCCGAAATGTGTACAGTTTGACCAATGCCATTTAAATGGCCGAGAAAAAAATGTGCCGGTTTGGTGAGCACTCCGCGAGATTGCCAATATTGTTTACAGTTCTTGAGATACACAAACAGAAATGATAACAGAGCCACAAGGCCACACAACACTACCGATAGCAACATTCCGCACACTAACACTCAAGTGCGAATATGTCTTCACTTCTTGATTATTCAAACACAACTAAATTTAGTTTAATGAAAATATTTCTCAACTACTTACTGTGTAGGCCCGGGTGTGATTCAAAATGAGAATTCACACGTTCTCTTACTCTCTCTCTCTCTCTCTTTCGCACTCTCAATGACTTTAGTGTTTATAGTAAAATTATCTGGTATTGTATACACATTTCTAAAGATTGAGTATTTTCGCGAGTTGACTTATCGAGAGAGCATAAGTGAGCGCAAAATGTTTGATTTTGTGTATTTATGTGGTTCTTGCTTATCACATTAGATTATTTTATATCTAATCAAAAACCTTAGTGTTGTTGTTGGTGTATATAAAGAAAATACCGAACCACAATTGAGTTTCGATTAATTTGATTAGCCTAACTGGAGCAGTGGTTGGTCGTACGTCATTTCATAGTACGAGATAATCCGGGTTAAGTGACGTAAACGAACACATCTATACGATCTAGCCAATGTTTATATTGAGTATGATGTCTTGCGTTGTGTTGAAAGGACATCTTAATATAGCTTAAACAACTTTACAAATACTGATCGTTCGAATTTGTTGGGCACTTTATCAGGTTTTCAAATTAATAATCCATTGGACATATGTATTGAGTCGAATGAGTTGAATAGTCGCTAGTGAAATTCCACTGAACGAATTCAGCCCCAAGGTACAGTTTATATTTCCCGTACCCTGGGTGACCAATCAGTAACCTTATCGTTTTTAGGTTTCATTGTTGGGTTCACTACATTGTTGGCTTCTTCTTACTCAAGTTTTCCACTTGTTCACATCACACTCGACCAACACCCCTGCTATAGAAACCTTTAATAACTTCAAACTTTGGAGTTTTCAATCGATAAATCATTTCATTGAGTCCAATACGCGTTAATAGCTAAACCCTTATCCTCCATTATGGTTGTCTTCATTCACGAATGTCGTTATTCTTAATAAGTCCAATCACTCGTGTAACTCCTGCCCCAACTCGATTTAACTCTATCCGATCCATGCTTCTTCATAGTAACCTCGAGAAATTTCTTTACGGGTGATAGAAATTTTATCACATCACATATAACTCAATTCACGTTCCACTATTTCAATGGCAGATTGACGTTACTCATATAAAATCCAATAAAAATCTTGATAAGATTTTATTCATGAAATAAGCAACCAAGAGAACTTCTCGCCACAATACCTTCATCACAAAGTTAGCTATTACTCATTCAGAGTTACCTCAGTCTTTCACTATGGTCCTCATTGCCCTGAATCCAATGTTATTATATTACATCTAACGTCTACTCAAGTTGTGGTTAGAGTTGGAAACCAGTTCAAAGGCGTCAAACGATTTTGATATACGTTACCTCCTCGGTTGTCATTGTTTGCGGAAATCTAAAGTTGTTGAATGGTGACATTCTCTCGAAGGTTGGTGGCTTAATTTAACTATACTAATTGGTCTGGTAAATTATGCAGTGTCATTTCGTTCAAAATCCATTATTTACTTCTCGAGTTTCATTCGTTGATCAACTATTTGCTGAGGCTGTTCCACTTTTGAGTCCAATAACATGGACATCCTTATATTATAGTTACGGTTATGGCCCAACAAGAATCAATGAGAAAGGAAAATAAAGAGATCGAGCGAGATACTATCTGTTTTCCGCTCTCATTGACTCTTGTTGGACCATAATCTGTGTTAGTGTGGTAGTGATTTTCCTGTTGAAGCCTTCTATAAAAAGCTGCATCGCTGCTCCATATAGAAATGGATCCATTGGCTTCTGTACGAAATTGGGTTGGGCGAAATAAAGCCATCTCAATTGCTGAATAGATTTTAGATGAGTGATTAATCTGCGGTCAACGAAATGGTGATGGAAATAATCTGGATGAAACGCTTACTTGTAAGAGCTCAGGAAATGTTGTCATCTATGACCAATTAGTTATTCGTGACACAACTAGCCAAGTTAACAGGTTGGATCAGTCTCTTACTTGCTAAACAAACCATTTAGACCATTTGTCGGCTTGATCATATATGGAACGTTCATTTCAGAGAAACCATTCTCGGGATACAAGCATAGGAGCGATTTAATCAAACGTAATTTTTAAGTAGCAGTCGTCATCGGCGGACAATTATGCACCATGTATGTTTTAGAGAATTCTAGAATCTCTTATGTAAACCGCGACTTGTTCCAGCTCATCTCCAAATTGTCGTCTCAAAAAATAAATGATGATAAATTTTCGAACAGGTCTTACCTATCTGACAACTAACGCGAACGTACAAGTCAATCTAAACTTGAGCTAGATGAGTATGATGACATTTCAGTTGGATGTTCATACTACGTCAGTACATACAATGAATGCTGTTTATTGGAGCAGATTTCTTAAACCAAGCCGGATTTTTAGTCGATATTCAGTACGGAAGGCTTATAGATAAGTTAATGACGACACACCAATTGTTCGATTAATTAATTCTAATATAATAAATAGTTTAATTCTCCCGTCAATCAAATTTATGAGTACTCGCGAAATTAAGGCTTAAAAATCGACGAAGCACTATCGAAGTCACTCACCATATCGTGACTCATGCACTGTCAGTGTTGGAGAAACATGGACGATTGAGTATTGAGACATTAGTGATAGCCAAAAACGAATTTGCGTGCATGTTCAAGCAGGAATCTGTAGACGTTCCGAAAGTCCATGAGCAAGGCCTCTTCATCTCGTTCCGAAGAAAAACGGTGAATATCGACCATGCGGTAATTACAGTACCGGATCGATAATCAATTCCTTACATGGAATATACAAGCTTTTACGCATCAGTTAGAATTATACACAGTTTTTTCTACGTTGATTTGATCAGGACATACTTTCTAGTTCTAGTCGAGAAATGGGTTATTCGTTTCAACGCTTTATGCATTCCATTCTTAAGTCAAAATAACTTAACTGAAAACAATTAAAGAGTGTTTTGGTTTTAATACATTTCTATATTGCACTTATTCCCTATGTATTGAACGAGCACTTAGGACAGGGCAAAAGGAAGGATTCTTGAATTATTGAACAGTCCAAGAAAGCGGGAAAAGCATTTATGCAATCAATATTATGCATTATATGCAGCTTAGTGAAGATACATTCCTAGTCCCTCTTTCGCATCCAGCTACATAAGTACTAATCGTGGTGTATCCGATATCACAAAAGTGGCAATAATTCAGCAGATGAACAATAATAACAATGGCGAGTGGCGACGACCATAACCATTAGTATACGGACCACAAACCATTAGAATACGTATTATAGACAAAGCTTCACCAAAATAACTTGGGCATTTAGTTTGTATCGGTAGCAGCATATTTCTGGATGCAATAATTTCATAGCCGATACTGGTTACGGTAGAATAAAGTCGCTTTTCCGGAAGCAATCAATTACTAAATCTTCAATTAAACGTAAGCCTGAGAATGTTTCAAGTGTGTTTGGTTCATCGTTCTTATTACTATGGGTTGTACCTTGGGATCAAACAGATCAAGAGTCTTTTGGGGAATTCTACACGAGTTAAGAGATTTTCAAAGAATCTCTTAGTTATCACTGATTATTGCACATATCGGAAGAACAACGATATTGGCTGACGCTCATTGATCGATTTACTAGAAATTTTGGAGTATCAGCTTCGATGATAACCCACCAAGGATAGCAATTCAAACAAGAATTATTCAAATATTTTCAAAATAACTGGGATTCGAGCACAAGAGGGTCACTTCGAACTATCGAGAAGTGGCACAATAAATTGATAGCAACTATCAGACTGAGAGTTAGACCTTGACAAATGAGTATATGAGAGACCATTCGAATTATACAACTCGAATGAACAATTTTCCGTATTACGGATAATCCAAGACCAGTGGTGTACTGGTTTTCAACTTCTAACCGTCTATATCAGTAAGGAGGGAATGGGATCATTATGGGTTCTAATAGACTCACGTACTGTACGAGTATATACAAAGTTATAAAACTTATTGATAACAATTACAATTTTGAAGTCATCTACTCATATATATAAATCGTATGGTCACGGTTTTAAAATCTTTAATTTTTATCAATGACTTAAAGGGATAAACAAATAATATAAAAAAACGTTGTTCACGATGATTTAGCAAACTTAAGTTTAAATAAAAATATTTTTAAGTACTGCGGTTTGTGTTATCTATTTAAGTGTATGTATAAAGGTATGAACTCGTATGTATAAGTATATGCAAATATAAATTTCGATTAAAGAGCATCACTTTGATAATGGCGCAATGTTGAAAACCGACTCATATGAATATATTTTTGATATTGTAAAGATAGGCCCAAAATATAGTGTGTGAAGTTATCCCAAGATTTCATCCCAGAAAAAAATAAAATTTTCAACCAATCTCAAGATTTTAAAAATCATCCCAGAAAATTGTTTAATTGATCGAAATTGGGCATATTATTTTCCAGATGGGCGAACTATAGTTATATAAATGGGCCTATAGAGCAAATCTCAATATATGGCTGGTCTAGTAATTTTACTCATACTCGTAATTAGTGGACATGATGTCCATTCGAAATCACGTGAGATCGTAATTCTATAGGTTCCTAGGCATAATTCATAATAATTACTTTTGGGTGATCCTGACTTTTTTATTCACAGTTGGGCGTGTAAATTCCACGATGTAAATATTCACCATCCGACTAGAGTGAATATTGCTGCTGTATCTGAAGATCAATAACTTATGAGCGCAATTAATCAATTCATTGCCCTTCAGCTCCAGTTCTACGTCTTTCATATGGCACATTGTGGCGTGTTTTGAAGAGAAATCTTGGTTTGGCATACAAAATGTAACTTGGCCAATAATCAAAGCTAATTCACCTTCCTTCGCGTAATCGAGTTCACGGGCGTGAGAACAGCTCTCAATTGATCAGTTTTTTTGTATCGTAAAATAGAGTTCAGCGATGAAGCTCATTTTTGGTTGAGTGGATAAAAAATTCAAGGTATTAGTGTAGCCGACTAGTGGTTTCAATAAGGTGATGTCACGTGCCATAAAGCAGACCACACCATCGATTTCTTGAAAAAAATTTTTTTAATGAAAACATCATATCAAGAAAGTTCATATCGAGAACCCTCAATTGATTCCTGCATTAGAAATGAACATAACACGCGTAACTAACGGAACATCGGCCGAAATGCTCGAAAGAGTCCTGTAAAATTGAACCCATATTTAATGGATCATCTAAGAGCCAGTCGAGGACAACATTTAAAAGAAATTTTTCAAACATTAAATGTCATAAACCGAATTATAGTCACAAGTACAGTTAATTAATTGATATTAATACGTTGTATTTCAAAAAAACAACTTCCGGGAGCCCTAATTGGATCACCCTTTATATGTAAATATGAGTTTATTGTAAAACAGGTTTTTTTATAACTCACGCGCCATCTTTTATCAAACCTAATTGTCACACCATCTGTTAAAATATTTTCTTACTATTTGAGAAATAGAATTTGTAAAATAATTAACAGTGTACAATTTTTTGCTGACCATATACTGAATGTCAAAATAATTTTTGTTTTAGATTAGAGTTATTAACACCGACCAAATGGCGCAGTGGTTAAAGCTGCGGCAGTTGGAACGGAAGATAACGGGTTCGAAATGCAAAATGAATTTTTCACCATCTGATTACGATCGGTGGTGTTAAAGGACACATATTTGACCCCCTGTTGGAGTGCAGAACTCATGGGCCAACCCATCTTCCATGTCAGTACTATAGGCTGGCATGGAGCTTTGTAATATGCAGATGGTTCTACGTAAATACGAAACCTATAGCCGTACGTCCTCGATTTGGCCGTAATGGCGTAAGGTAGGACGTAAATAAGTGAACTGTGAACAAATTGAAAGTTCCTTTGAGCCCCAAAAAAAATTGGAAAGATAAAAAAACAAATAGAATTATTAACAGGTTAACTGACAAAACACTTCTAACTAGTAACTAGGACAAAACAACTAAAACATTTTACAAACACGCAAATGCATATTAATGACCAAACCGAATGCCGAATGTGTATTTTGCAGTACTTACTACACTTTATGTATTATTTACTGAAAAGATTGTACTGCATTCCCGAGTCCAAATGTTATTAAAAAAACTCAAAAAACCCAAAATGTGGTACCATGGTTGGTTCGAGGATTTTTATTGGACTAGAATTTGACTAGAATTTGATAATATGCTCGTACTACATGTGATGTTGAAAATATGCAGTTACCAGACAGTTGATATGTGAGGTTCTAGGATATCATACTGGTAGTCGATCTGGAATGGTGACGAAGTTAATGCCCGACAATCCTTGCATCATGCAATTCACATAATTGTGGATAATAACAATAACCTGCCCTTTTTGACAAAGTGTTTAGATTGATCTGTCGAAGTTTATTTAACGAAAAACATTTAGAATTAAACTAGATGACACTGCGAGTGGTATTGCCTTCGTATTTTACATATAATTTATGTTTTATGTAATTTATGCTTTTTATCATCATACGTTAAAAATTAATTTGATTAGAATTTATTTGTCAATTCTACCAATCACTGCTTTCTGGGATGGTTATAAAAATCCTGGGATGGGATGAAATTAGTATTACCTGATGAAGTTTTTTCTGTGATGAAATCCTGGGATAACTTAACACATGTCCAAGGGTTTAATCACATCCAGAGCCCGTATACTAATATTATTTAGTTAAGACAGTAGTACCTCGAGATTTACTGCATCAAAATCTTTCGTGATATCAATGAAAAAAGCAGACATCTAAATGTTGATGTAGAAGTCACTTACCATATTAGGGCATTTTCTGTTGATACAACTTTTCACCTATTTCTAACTATTTTGATTTCCTCAAATATTTTGAAGAGTGTGCCTAGACGTTTCTTGCAAAATAGTTTAACCACTCTTATTTTAAGAATTACCGAAAATATCTTTAGATATGCATTGAATGAAATGTACGGAAGATGTCCCAAATTATATCGCAAAAATGCTATGTCACGAATACACACTCAATTTCTATCATGTGTCAGCCCAAATATATCCAACTAATCAAATAATCAATATGTTTAGCCATCCCAAAAAAATTAAGAAATTAGTATTTCTGGAAAACATAATTGCAATACTTTATAGACAATGAGATCCAAATCAGATTTCATGAATATTTTGCACTGATACAGGGAAATGTTAGAGCTAATAAAATATCACAACTAGAATGAAGACCAACACCCTAATTTTGGAGGTACATACTGAAGAGTGACTTTCGGTTTATAAAAATTCAGTCTTTCTTAAAGGGACAATATATGGCCATATAATCCCTATCCCATTAACCTATTTTTTTCGATCATCAAAACTGGTCACTGAGTTTCAACCTCTCGGTAACAAACTTTCAGATAAAACTCCAACATTAAACCTAGTTTGTAATTGCAGTTGATATTAAATAAACTCAAGGATTGTAATGACAGTATTATGATCAGTCGCATCGGTAGAGTCGTCAATTAATACTTTCTGAAAATAGATACTAGTACGTTAGTACTAGTTACAGAATCTGACAATTTTGGACAGTCTGATGTTGTTAAATGAAAAATGAATATTGGGCCGCCAGATGATCTGTACGTCAATCAGACTTACAAGCATATTTCAACATTCACAAGTAACAAAGACACTGTAAGAACTTAATAAAACTATCATTGAGAAGATTCGTTATTTTCAGTTTTTAGAACTGTTAATCAAAACCATTGAGCCTGTTTCCATAGTGTTGTAACTATCCAGATTTCCCTAAAGAAAGAATACAAGTAATTAATGCAATTCACGACAATACTCTTATTTCCATTTTATCATAGTACTGGACAATATCATCCGAACAACACATCACTTAACTCCAGTGGCAACCTCAATGCGTGAAAAATGAAAAAAATTTAAAGCTCAGTTATGCTTTAGCACAAACATATGACAATAAGAATAAAGTACATTGAAGTTGGAAATTGAAATAATATGTTTCTATAAGACCTATAAGATCAATGGGATAGCATGTGATCTCATAAAGGACTTGCAGTCAGAGTTTTTCTGATTAATGTTATTTTCAGTATCAATTGATTGCAAAACCTTCTTGAACACAAAGTAATAAGAGAAAAACCAACTGGAGCCCTATAAAGTTATTCTGAATTATTACCTGAGCAGATACCAACCAAATCCACAGAAGAGCTTGAATATTAAGAAGATAAGCGTTCGAAGGCCTTCAACGAAGCCACAATTAATGCCTGCTCTCACGTTAGGCCTTAATGAATATAGTTTCGGCCACCTTGAAAATAAATAGAACTCCGGAGTATCCGACCAATATGAAGAAGAATTTACAGGAGAGAATATCCTCAAAACGTATACAAATCCGAAATAAGATTTGCCATGGACGGGAACCTACATGCTTTTCTGTGGTAAAATACAGAAGGTCTCAGATACAGTAACATTATACATTAGGTGATATCTTCTAATCTAACGCATAGGTACCCTCTTAAGTACTACTAGAAACTCTTTCAGAACTGTTCAGTACTTGATCCGAAGTCGAATAATAAACAATGGAATAATACGTTGGCTAATAAATCATTTAAATCCGTAGAACCTAATGACATTACTGACAAAATCTTACCTAGACTCCAACTTATCTTCAAAAAAAAATTTGGAATTATGTGAAATGCTTTAATAAAAATGGCCATTGCAATTCATCATGTATACTGGAAAAAATAGGTAAGGAAGCAACTATCCACTAGCTCAAGAGCAGATTTTTTAATCTAAAGAAACACCGCAAGCTGAAGTAGGAACTTGGTCATTAATGGTGGCCTATTACTTAACCTAGAGTGGAAAGCTTTACTGTCGTAGCTCGTACAGAAAGTGTTTAATAACTATTGGTGCACTTTAATTAAATGCATGCATTGTGTACTCAACACTCTTTCCAGTTGAGCCACTAAATCTTAATTCAAATAAATGATCCATTCCTCAAATTGACATAATCAGTTTTAAAAAGTGTTGGCTTGACCTTTAGAGACAAAGCGAAATACTTGTCATAATAATCAATCTTAAGTGTATGATGAAGCTTCAGACCTTGACTCGCCTCCTTGAGTATGAGTGGTGTACTAAGAAGGAATACAACTATTAAAGTTCTTTAGATTTTTATTTATCCGACTCTCCTTATCCGAATGGTTTTTAGAATTATTTATTTTAGGTAAACAAGTAGCAGAATAAATAATTCTAAAAACCGTTCCTCTGAAGACCTGTAACAGACTCATCTATTCTTCGCAACAGAAGTATCCGTACTAATAATATCCCATCGAGGGTGTGATGATTAAATAAGCAATAGGTCTTGAGATTTTATACAGTTTTACAATTGGTCAACAAATCATTGATAGAGTTGGATGTGGTATTTTCTAAGAGACGATAGATTGAAAGAAAGCTATATCTAGAATATTAATGAATGATAGATTGAGTAATAACAAGACGTAATCTTGTTAAAACTAGATCGATTCAGAAACAATTTAGGAGCACCCTCCTTAATTATATACACACTTATCTCAATGGATGTGACCTCGAAGATATATCACTCATCACTCATGATGACTACATTACTCATGATGTTCCGATTAGAAAAACGAACCAAGCATTTAACGTATAGTTCGGTTGCGTATTACCAAAGCATGCCTATGCCGGCTCAACAGGACAGCCATCCTAATCTAATCCCTATATATCAGTATATTAGTAAAAAGATTAGTAAATGACGAGAAACTTTAAATTTCAAGATAATAATTTTAAATGGAAACCCAGAATGTTGATTAATCACCACTAGTCGTGTAATATAAACCGGGGAAAATTTAGAAGATTTATGCACTAACATTACAAAAGCTAATATATTAACTAATTTTCTAAAATAAAAGTGAAAAATTAATTCTTAATTAATGTATTTTAATTAATTATCTGGATTTTCCGCTGATGTACAAAAACTTTTCTCATCATTTCCTCAAGCTCATTTTTCATTTTTAAATTATGTATTCTGTATACACACGTACAAGTATATTCACATTCACGCAAGACAACAACAAGAAGGAAAACTTTAATCAACACAAAATAACACCAACACTAACACCATATCGTCATCACCATCACCATCGGAAAATGAGAAAACTTACAAAATTTTTTAATCTTAAACAAAATGAAAATGAAAAGTGGGAGGAAAGGAAACTTGAAATCAATTGAGAAAATATTTTCGACAACAATGAAACATTGTATATAGTGAAGTGTTTTTGATGAGAGAGCTACAAGAAAAAGCTCATCGTTGGTATTATATGTGTGCACATTTTTCTTAATGTTTGTTCTATATAAAGTTTCGAGCTTTCAGTGAGTTCAACATTGTTGTCTTGTTGATTCACCAACTCTTTTTTTTTGTGCTTTAAGAACTTTTAATGTTTTTTTTTCGATATAAGAGGATGGATGGCAAAGTTTTTTGTAGTTTTTATTTGTGTTCGTCTTAGAAGAGGATTCTAAGTACAAGACAAGTTTTTTTTGTCTATGATGTGTTGGTAATTCAGAAAAGTCCTCGGGTCAGTGTAACAAATGCTACTTTTTAAGTTTAGATTGATATTAAATTCGAACATGGCATGATACATACAATAATTGTCAGATGGTGTTTGATGTGATTATGAAACCATCGGGTGGATAGATATAATACATATGACTGTGTGGGTAACTAGCGATACGATGTTAGCTTTTGGAGCAATAATTAAAAGGATACGAGGTTTGAAAAACTGAATATTAATGGGTGGTATGATCTTGTGTTATAGAGTGCCAACACAATGCGTTAATGCTAAGGTACAAATATAGTAAAATATCTTTAAGTTTATCTGTGTCTAGTATTCAAGGTTGTGAAGGAGCAAAGTTGAAAATATTTTGTAACACAACATTTTGCACCACCTAAAACAAATTCAAATTGAACTGAAGAAAAAGAACAACAGAAAATAAGGAAGCTGTTGCTCATCCTCCAATAATTCTTAAAGGGGTAAAATCATACGAAGAGATTTTTATTATACTAGCAACTTGAGTATTAGAATATTGCTTCCAAATTGAGCGGTGATTTAGTCAAATACGTTACAGCTGCACTGGAATATGTTTATATTATATATCACAGGTTAGTATTTTACCATCACAATGACACGTTTATCATTCAAATCTATACAGTACTTTTCAAATTTAAGCAATCGTATAAAAATGACGTGCTGCAATCAATGAAAACAATTGACGTGCTGCAATCTCCTGTTTAATACAACGACCAATCATCACGTATCAGACGTTGATTTGAACAAATCTCTATCAGCTTCATTCATTGTTTCTTGAAAATAATGATTATTACTTCAGAAAAATCTATACAAGTTGTTGCTGTATTGCAAGTGAAGAAGGACACAATTAGAAGTCGCTCGTAACCTTAATATGAATCAATCTTCTGTCTCAAGAAGAGTATCCAGAAGGTTTCACGAAACTGATAACTTGGGACGGTTGATTTATTGACTTGACTTTTCTGTAAAATCACCATATGTCCATCTCACTGGTATCGATGTGTTAAGACAAGTTCGAGCTTTAAGTTGTAGCTTGAATGAAGCCAAAAAGACGCTTGAATGAAGCCAATATCACCACAAGATGACCCACTAGCAGTTCATCGCGCATCGTGAAAAAAAATACAATTAAAATATATTTCCATGCACATTTCTCACCGCTTTTCTACTGTGCGATATAAAATTCATATATAAAAATATTGACAGCTAGTGAAATCGCAGTATCATTGCGGATCGGTAGTACAGGTTTCCGGCGGTTTCTATAATGCCAAAAAAAATTAATTGCGAATCGAATGCGGATCGATTGAACTCCCGCCACAGTAAATCCGGCGAGTTGTATAATCGGCATGATCGTTGCCGGAGGGGTAGGATTCGCTGTTATAGTCTCATATGTGATTTTCGGTAATACATAGTTACATGAAATAATTTCTCGAAGGCGTGCTTTGTTACCATAGAGTCTGAAGGTATGTTGGCAGTTGCCGACCGTTGTTTGAAGACATGTGCCGGCCCACCTACCTCTATATTTGTTAGTGCCCATAAGGGCCAAATAGATTATCTTTGCATTGTAGGCGAGCAGCTGTGTGCGTTGCACATCTTCTAATCCAAAGATCAAGCGGCAGCAGACCCACAGCCATCTCAAGAGCTGCAGGAGGTGTGGTGTGCATGGATTATACTATACCAAGACAAACAATTCTTTGAAGACGATTTAGAGGTTTGTTCCAATCCCACCCATTGTTCTAAGCCACCAAATAAATGCGGCAAACGAGACTATGATTGTGATCACTGAAACGTATAGCCAGCACACGCGTCTAGGTTTTACGACCCATGATTTACCAAATCACTGTTTGTATTTCCAGTAAATGTTGCATGCTTTGTTAAATTTCTCTTCTATATGTTTTTTCCAAGTAATCTTCCGATCTAACCAGATCCCCAGATACATGACTTCCGAAGAGAGTGAGATCGTGTGAGGCTTAATTTTTGGAAGACTAAAGTTTCCAAGACTCCTGCGTCTAGTGAAAAGAACCATCTCAGTTTTCCTAGGATTGACTTAAAGACCCTGGTCACTAAACCAGGCTACAACTATGTTGATCGCAGTTGGCATGTGATCAAAGGGTCCGCCATCTAAAGTTTTTTTTTCAACTAGTGCTTATTTCGTGAATGGTAACACTTAGCTCATGTCTGATTTGACAGATAATTAGTTTTTTCCTTCCGCTGAACGAATATGGTTGTGTATACGCTTGAACAACGCTGGGAAATATTGCGACATTACTTTGAAAATCATGGTAATGTTGCAGAATGTGTGCGAAAATTGCATACGGATTTTGGAAGAAGAGAAGCACTGTCAGCTCCGTATGTTCGTTATCTTGTAAAAAAAGTGAAAGAAACTGGCATCCTCATCGATAAACCAAAGCGTGAAAAGCCAAAAACAGTGCGTACACCCGAGAATATTGATACTGTGGCAGAAAGTGTGCGTGATGCGCCATCAACATCATTTCACCGTCGTTCTCAACAATTGAACATTTCGAAGACATCATTGAGACGAATTTGGCATAAAGACCTTGGTATGACGCCATACAAAGTCCAATTGATTCAGGAATTGAGGCCAACTGACCATCCAATGCGTTTTCGCTTCGCTGAGTGGTCATCATCTTTTATTCATCTTCAAAAAAATCATCTCTTCCGATGAAGCTCATTTTGATCTTGGCAGGTATGTAAACAAGCAAAATTGTCGCATTTGGGGCACGGAAAACCCGCACGCATACATTGAAAAGCCGGTACACCCTAAACGAGTCACTGTTTGGTGCGGATTTTGGTCCAGAGGCATAATTGGGCCATTTTTCTTCGAAAATGAGCAAGGAGTGGCGGTTACAGTCAATGGCCCTCAAAGATAAGTGTTACGCCGACAAGCCAGAGACAATTGACGCTTTAAAGGACAATATTCGTGAAGCCATCAATCGATAATGTGCTTAAAAATTGGACCGATCGTGTAGGCATGGCCAGCCGAGGCAGCCATTTGAATGAAATTATTTTCCATTATTAACCGGAAGGATTGTACTTCTAAATAAAAAAAAAATTTCAAAAAATATTCAGTAGTTTTTTTTATAGCATTTTGACAAAAAAAAGTTATTTGGCGGACTCTTTATTACATCCGTATATTTACCTACCAGTATGGTGGTGATGTCATCAGCATAACCATGGCAGAAAAATCTGTTGTCGTTTACTTGAACTAGGAGTGAGTTTACACATTACAAGAGCGGAGACAAAACCTCCCCCTGATTATATCTCTTTCAGGCGGTCACCGTCGTCGTATCTCTACCTAAGTTTGCAGTAATTCTCCTTGGTCTAAGCATGGCGCTAAACCACCGAACAAGTGTGGTCTTATGCCATTTTTTTCAGCTGCAGAGATCATTGCAATAAAGAATACATTGTCAAAAGCGCCTTCAATGTCCAGAAACGCTCCCAAGGCAAATTCTTTGTTGTTCAGTGATCTTTCAATCCGTCCAACGACTTCATGAAGTGCTGTTTTACAGATCTGTCATTCTGGTATGCGTGTTGTTTGGAGTGTATAGGATTTACTAACTGTCCATTATCCCTAAAATGCCTGTTAACCAATTGTTCTTAACATATAACTAGAAAAGAGGACAGGTTAATAGGGCGCAAACTTTTTGCCTGGCCATATCTAGGCTTGACATCCTTTGGGATGAACACTACCCTGACTTTTCTCCAAGATTTTGCAATGTACCAGAGCCGAACTGGCTCTGAAGATATGTTCAAGATGGTCTAAAATATCCCATCTGATTCTGTCTGTTGTCACCACTTTCATTACCAAGCTCCAATCTCTAACACTTGGTAGTAGGTGTAGGAGTTGATTTCCATCAATTTCATTAGAATTCTCCATTAGTTAATATTAGGTCACTAATAACCTATAATTCAGACTCCAAGACAACAAGAGGTGTTATGCACCAGTTCAACTTCACGAAGAAATTGTGTGAACCTTTCCAAATGAAGATAATAAAGAAATACATAAACAAATTGATCCTTAAAACCGATTTTATGACTGGTCAAATTCCGGAAGAACAATCATGGATAGCTTTATCATTAAAGATGCTTCATTTGGGCTTAAGCATCTGCCCTAACTATGGAAAGTGGCTGAGGTCAGGAAAACCTCCTCATGAAACTAACCAATATAATTATTTCAAATACTCGTATCATTAATCATACAGACCCATGTCGGAATTACCGATAGTGTCAAAACTTGGCAGCTGTGATTGAAGAGATAACAGCCAATAATTTAAGTGAGGAATTTCTATTCCGTAAATTATTTATTTTAATTTCACAGTAAATACTTTACAATTTATCAATGTACTTGAATTACAAAAATTGTTGAAAAAGCATCGAAAGAGAATTATGTCTCATTTCGACAACTATACTAATTGTTACACAGGCCTGCGAAGAAAATTAATGCAGAAGTCCTCTAACGAAGTGTACCGGTCCTTTGCTTATTGTTATCTTGTGACCGACCTATACCAAAAATAGCACTGTCACTACATTTTCAGATGTTACTATTGGTAACAGCAATGACGAATCAACAGATCAAGTTTCAATAGCCATGCCATAAAAAGATATGGCTGGGCTGAAAGATGGCGAATTAAATTGAATGACAGCGAATCCGTCGACTGTAATAGTAGAAACTGAATTCAACCAAGTTTATATTAAACAAGTAATTGATGTACATAAGAATAAGTCTTCTGGAAGATAAAGTTATCGGCAACTACCAACCAAGGATTCCATTCAAATTGGTCAGTCACTTATCAATTATTTTCAATACGAATGATTCTTTTTCAGTAATTTCAAATATGCCGTAATGTATACACCAGATACTTCTATAATTAAAACAAGCCAATAATGAATCACTATTGGCTATGATTGACCTTGAATATTTAGGAATACTAAACAAAAAATGTGTAAAATGACAGTGATGCAGTCACAATGCTGCTTACCTAGCAAATGCACTATCGTTGATACGTTTTAATCTTGTGTTGGAATCGGCTTTAAAATCTGATACTTTATACATATTGGATCGTTATCGCTAACTTATTGTTATCGCTGGGCATCGATAACAATAAGTTTTCCTCTATAAAAAGTTTTTAAACGCGAGAATCCAGAGGATAAATATTCTAATATATTCAGTCAAGTTTACCACGCAAAATAGCTATGGCATTCTGACGTCTATATGGTCTAAAGTTTGAAGACCCAGAGTACCACATCCAAATATGCACCATTTTTGAGCACTAAGAAGGCCATTTAAGATGGCAGACATTGAGAATTTGCCAAGGTATAGATGAGACAAGAGGTAGTACAATTTTTTTTGGGTTGTATGTGTCAGAAGGTATTGATGTGTAATGTAATGTTCTCTAAAGAGAGCCGTATGGGTCACCTATGTAACTCCGCGTGATGTTGGTAGACTTGAAAATTTTGAATGGGTTGTTGTAATTCACTAGGCTGGTTTCGATCTGATCAGGCATATGCTACCGAACTTGATCATGGTTGTATATGTGTTGCGACAGTGCTAGCGCAAGGAACTTAACTCGAAAATTTCGATATATTTGATTGTGGCGAACTCGCCAACATTATCCCGCAAGTGAATTTTCCCACCGTTTTATTTGATTATGAGTCTGCAATCCTATTTTATGCTGTAATTGTGTTTTGAGCTTGGTGTATGTCTGATTTTGCCCGCTTAGTGTGCAGGTTAGGTGTGACATGAATCGAATCTGTCTGGATGAATCGAACCTGTTGCCCACCTTAGTGATATTTAGCTGTGTTGCAGCATGTAACGAACTAGATTTCTGAACCTTATAGGCCATTGAAGACGGCAGACATTGAGAAGTTGCCAAGGTACAGATTAGACAGGAGGTAGTATGAACTTTTTTGGCAGCTATTTGTCAGAAAGTATTGACCTGTAATATAATGTTCTCTAAACAGGGCTACCGGATTTATTATATGTATCTGTGCGATTCGTATATGTACTGTTTAATCGTGTCGCAACTGTACTAGCGAATTACAAGAAAACTCGAAATTTTCGGTTTATTTGATTGTGGGGTTAACTGTACGAACTAATTTATTTGGTGCTTACTGACCCCACATGTTTTTACTCATACTTAACCAAAGAGTCAAACATTTTGAAAACCCAAGAGAATATCTCGATTCCAAGATAATTATTTGTGAAGTGCATTTTTATATACTGGAACACTTTAACAAATTTTCCAAATATCTGAGAAAATATCTTGGAGCTTCGATTTGGAGAGTAATAATTTATTGCAACTTGTACAAAGCGCAGTAAATATACCGTATTCCGTCAAAAAACGGACAAGTCAGATGGAAAAATAGTCAGACGGATTAAAATCAATGGCCAGCCAAATAGCTGCTGAAACATGATGTCACAGTGGCAATCTCTAACTTCCAGTTATAAATTCTTTTACTTTGATCTAATTCTAAGACCGTTGTTGGAATACGAATATCTCTCTAATTTTTTTAATGACGTCGATCACTTAAGTCCCAAACTAAGAGGCCCGTGCGCCAAATTTCCAGCAATTTAAGAGTATAACTCATCATTAACTGTATCACTTTGAATGATACGAGTCCACCAAACTGATATAATCAACACATAAGACTAGTCCAGCTTCGCACTTTCATAAGTTATAATTGGAACTGTAATGGAGATAACGGGAGTAACTCAACTACCTATATAACGAAGATAACATATTCCTGATAATACGTGTAACAGAAAGTACGGAAACTACTAGACTTCCGCAAAGTAAATCAGTCTCAAATTTAAGTGTGTGAAATCAGGTTTGATGAATGGTTGCGAAACCTGGCGCAACACTAAAAATTAAAAAAAAGAACATATGTTTGCAAATACATGTCGTAACATGATACTAAGGTGGCTCTAGCCCAACATAAGACCAAACGTTTAGCTCAATAAACATCGAACCAAACAGTCAATGAGACTGAAATAACGAAGCGCAACTGGAGATGGATTTGTGAAAAATTAAAAGTCAGTCCACAGGTGTAAACAGGTTTGTGGTAATCATGACTAGGGTACAAATTTTGGAGTGAGAGGCGTGTTATCTCAGATAGCATGAATAATTTAAAATTTCTATTCGGCAAAAATCGACACTAGACCAACGCAAGTATTGAGTTAGCCAGTGAACTGGTAAAATCTATAAACATGAAGATAATTGTTTTAGTCCTTATCTCACCTATTGCCTAACAAGGAAGACAAACACTAGATTTAATTTAGTTGTCAATAATCCGGATACAAATCATTCGAGATGCGTAACAGTTCATTAGTTATAGGAAAGTCTTGCCTTTATCAAACAGGAAGCAAAATAGCACAACATCTCGGTTTAACTAATTACAAATTAACCTTAATTCTTACATAAACCATATAATCTAGCTATTTCAAAACATCACAAAGTCAAACAGAGATGTATAAGAAAAAAAAACATCCAATTTAATCGAATTAAGCTCGCTAACTGAATTAGCCAACCGAGAAATCACAATTTTCTAATATAAATCATTTAAATTACATTAAAATGTTGTGTATATTTTGAATTTAGAAAAACAGACGAAATAAATTCGAAAATTAAATTAATTCGAGACGTGAAACTGTGAAATGTCACGTATAAATGACGCGACTACCCTATATATGTTATGTTTTTCTACAGAATTCATTGACTGATGTCTGAATAATTCAAAATAAAATTTTCCAAAAATTAATCCCCGCCTCGATGATAAAACGCCAATGATGGTATGAATCGTAGCATAATTATGATCATAGTGTGGATAATTAATTAATTTAATTAATCTGTATGGAAGGTAATATTGGAATGTCGAAATGGTTTCTGCCTCTAATATATCTGTTTTGGGGCCGAAGCGTAGTACCTTATGTCGAAGCTGTTGATGAAGGACGATATGCATATTGCATTGGTCTATTCCAGCATATAATACTGACATGGAAAATGAATAAAAACTGTGAATCGAAATAGGATCTTTGATCTGTGACTACAGCAAATTCTTGTACTATTGCTGATGCACAATTAGTGGTATAGCCAAAAGTGGATATGTTTCAATTAATGGGACAGTTGGCCGTAACTGCGGCTAGCATGGTCCATTTTGAAGTTCCAATTTTCGATGACACGTTCGACGGTTTCGACTGTAGTAGAATTGGGCCAATGACACAGGTAATGGTGGCTTCTTAAGTCCTTAATCTCTTATACTTGTAGACTTTGAACTTTACGTAGCCCCAAAGGAAAAGGTCTAAACGTGAGGTATAACATTATCTTAAGGGGCCAATTCACTAATCCAAAGCGTGAAATTAACTGTTCACCGAATTGTTCTCGCAATAAAGAATTGGGTTTACGTGCTCTGTAACAAATGCCTTGGGCTTCATTCAGATCAAGGCTTCATTTTGAAGAATATGATTCCTTCAGGCTATATAAACCACACGCAACCGATGTTTTGTCTGGATTTACATGTAAAAATTGGAATTTTACATGTAAAATACGTTTTTTACAATTTTAATGTAAATTATGTAAAACCCAGCGTAAATTACATGTAAAAACGAAGACAACACCATTCGCAGTGTCATCTGTTTTAAAATGTCAAAAATTTACCAACGTTCGCTTTTCTCAGAAATACATAAGGGTTTATTTGTAAAATAAGTTAGTTTTCAGGCCCACGTTATTAGTATGAGTACCTTCATCCGAGCCAGTTAAAATGATTTTTAGTTAATAATTTTAATCTAAATGAAAAATTGTTGTGACATTTAGTATTTAGTCGAAAAAATGGTACACAGTTAATTATTTCACAAATTCTATTCAAAAAATAGTAAGAAGATTTTTTAACAGATGGTGCTTTAGTTCCATTTTTGTTTTTAACTTATATTTTACGTATGTTACATATAGAACGTAAAATATAACTCCATGTAAATTACACGTTAAGCCAGAAATGGGCTCCTGTGAGAAAAGATCCAAAATTGTGAATCGAATTGAGATCTTTGATCTGTGACTACAGCAAATTCTTCAACTATTGTTGATGAATATCAATTGGTGGTATAGCCAAAAGTGTATAATTTTCAATTAATGTGACAGTTGGCCGTAACTGCGGCTAGCATGGTGTTCCAATTTTCGATGACACGTTCGAGGGTTTAATACAGTAGAATTACTCATAGCTTCACAAAATTTTGGTCGAAAACAGTGGATCTTCTTTAAGCTTTTCAACGTAACATACACAACTCTTACATGGAGGCGCTGAGCCGGGCTAAGACTTTTAATGATGTAATGTCAAACAATTTTTTTTTCTGTTTTTACAGGCCATTGTTGGCCCGTACCGTGTCAACAATCTGGCTCTAATAGTTTCGATCACGAGCCAGCTCTTCATACTGTTGTAAGCAGTTGGAATCAACACGCAGAACATGACCGAGCCAGCGTATTCGTGTCCTTTGATTTCATGCACGATATCACGAATTTGCATTAAATTCCTGATCTCGTGATTGAATAGAACTCGGTATGTGCCATCAACGTCGCGTTTTGGGCCATATATCACACGCATGATTCTTCTCTCGAATGTTAGAAGCCATCTTTCGTACTCATCTGTCAAGGTCCAACTCTCACATCCATACATGACAACGGGTCTGATCAACACTCTGTACAGCTTCAGCTTATCCGTATTTGCAAGATATTTTGATTTCAGCAGTGGACGTAGAGGATACAAAGAACGATTGCCAGCGGCAAGGCGAACCTTAATATCCTCTCCCACACTATTATCGTGAGTAATGAGAGATCCAAGATACTTGAATCTCATCACTCCTTCAAACGTGTGGTTTCCACTACTGAAATCACTTGCGTCTTGGTCTCGAAAACCAGAGATCAGATATTTGGTTTTGGACTCATTGATTTTGAGACCAACGGAAGCTGAAAACTGTTCCAGTGGATCAAGTATCTCTTTCACTCCGTTGCCATTTAATCCAATCACACAGATATCTGCATACGCAAGAAGTTGATTGGATTGTCGGAATAAGATATTGTCCTGAGATGTTGCACTTTTACGAAAAACGTATTCCAACATGAGATTAAAAAGTATCGGGGACAGCGGATCTCCTTGTCGAACACCAGAAGTAATTGCAAAAATTCTCGATAGCCTGTTCTCAACTTTGACACAGCATTGTGACTGCGTTACTGTCATTTTACACAGATGTACATATTTTTGTGGTATTCCTAAATATTCAAGCGCATACCATAGCCTCTCTCGATTGATCGAGTCATAGGCTTGCTTGAAATCCAGGAATACCTGGTGTACATCGCGAGATGTTTCGTAGTACTTGGAAAGAATCATCCGCAGCGAAAAAACTTGATCAGTGACTGACCGATTTGGACGGAATCCTCCTTGGTAGTCACCGATAATTTCCTTCGCTAAAGGAGTTATTCTTCCCATGATTATGTAAGACAGTAACTTATATGCTGTGCAAAGGAGAGCTATACCGCGATTTTTCTCGCATTTCATGCGATCACCCTTTTTGAATATTGGGCATAACGCGGCCACTTTCCATTCGTAAGGCATAACTTCATTTCGCCATACCAATCGAACAAGGTCGAAAAGACAGTTCCACAAAGTTAGCCCTCCGAATATCAAGAGCTCTGAATTAATGCAATCAACTCCTGGTGAACGATTTTTCTTTAATTTCTGCATGGCCATTGTGAATTCCTTATAGGATGGATGCTCAATGAACATCTCCGCGGTCTGTATTTGATGGTATTCAAATACAGCTTGTGATACATGTGGAACATTAAGTAGATCAGAAAAATGTTCACACCATGTATCGAGTACCGCATCGACGTAAACACAGAGGTTTCCATCCTGGTCCCGAATGGCAGTTGACCGAGATCTTAAGGTATGGTGCAATTCGGTGATTCTTTTAACGAAATCACGCGAATTGTGCTCATTGCTGAGTTGTTGTACTCTGAAGACCTTGGCCTTCCACCATTCGCGCTTCTTCAGTCTAAAAATGCGTTTAGCTGTCCTCCTAGCAAGAACTGCCTTGTGTTTCCTTGCAATTGTAAACCGAGTCTGCGCTTCATTGTGGGCTATATTGCGTTGCTCAACAACAAGACGACACTCCTCATCAAACCAATCATTTTTGGGCTTAGTTTTCACTATACCGAAAATGTGCTGGGCAGCATCGACAACCGAGGTTTTCAATACTTCCCAGATATGGTTCACATCATCAGATTGGTAATTGGATCGTAAAATGCTATTGCTGACAAGATCTTGGTATTTTCGTTGCGTTTCTTCATTTATCAGACCTTCACAGGAGAATCGCGTTTTATATTCTCCTGTCCTCCTTGACTTGTACGAAAATTTCCATCGCAGCTTTGCAGCAACCATAAAATGGTCACTGCCTACGAATTTGGTTGACGACCGATACGATCTCACGTCTTGGACAACTCGAGCCCGCCCTTTAAGAAATCAACACATGGTCAATTTGGCTTCGGGGTGTTTTACGTAGATGTGTCCATGTTTCTAAGTGGATGTTTTTATGAGAAAAGAATGCACTTGCTACTTTGAGATCATGAGCGATCGCAAAGTACATCATTCTTTCTGCCAGCTTTAGCATTAAACATTTTATGTTATTACATAAGTCGGTCTGATTTCTGCCAGCTTTAGCATTTAAGTCACCAATCACCAATCTGATATCGTGCTCAGGTATAGAGCCCATCAGATTATCCAGATTGTTGTAAAATGAGTCTTTATCTTGGGGTTGGCTTACATCAGTGACAAGACAGCCTTATTTACCTGCGGCCCAATGAGAAAGCCAACTCCAAGATTTCCGAGGTCATCTCCACTGTGTAGCAACGTATAGCCTTGGGACACATGGACTCCACTTTTAGGCCATCGAGTTTCTTGGAGCGCTACGAGTTCCAGCCGATACTCCTTCATACATGTGATAAGGCCATCCAACGCGCCAAGTTTTCTTAGTAACTGCACGTTCCACGTGCTGATCCTCAATCTCGTATCCGGGTTCTTAAGCGGGGGGTCATTGTTATTTAGGCGGTACCCGATTTTTTTGGTTTTGTTGACATTTTTAACTGTAATTGTCAAACAATAGTGAACCAAAATACCACAACTGTTTCATACGGCATACACGTGTGACATCGGATCTGCTATATCGAATTTTGGATAGTTATGAGTTATCAGTAGCTGTACTTGCACAATTAGTTCAACATCATTGTTCAAGTATACCTCTTTCTCTCGGATATTCACTTTGTTATGGCTTTAATATCAGAATGTGACAACAATAAAATAATCCAAAAACACGAATTCTACAACCCTCCGGTATACATAGTTCTTGTTTCTTAGTACACGTTAAATAATTCTGGAATGCATATGTCATTAATTAATGTTACTGTTTCTACATACCAGCTTCATGTTGTAAGTCATTTATTGAAATTATAATACTTAAGGTTCTACGCGTAAATGAGTTTTACGTCGACGAGGTAATGCTACTGAATTCTATTTGAGTGATTGGTTTGAAAAGTGTTCTAAATATTTACTCGCTCGACTGAAGGTATAATTTGAAACTAATTGTATGATTAAAACTCTCATATTTCGGCAATTCGCATTTATTGGTGTTACTGACCAAACTGACTTCCAACAACATTACAACTTGTTTGGAGATATTCAAATACTGACTAAATAAAGTGGACTGTTAAATGAGCAAAACAAATTCTTATTCGAAGAATTACCTTATTGTGCCACTCATCTCCTGAGTTCAAATATCATTCTACAACTCAAAATGTCCATTTTTTGAAATCTCTATATAATACTTCCAAAGAAATCTTCGATACCCGCCAGATCTACATTCTTCGTTTTCTGTACTAAATCCTAGTTACTGGACCGCTAGCTTACAAACGTGGTATTCATATTCTTTGAACCATCATACGAGCTTCTTATCAAAATGTAATATCTGTTTATTACTGAAAGAATTGCACAGTGGGTTGTGTAAATTACACGACGGGTTTTTACATGTAAAAACGTGTAATTTACGTAACGTTCATTATTCTATAAGTAAAAAATGTAAAAATGATTTCATGTAAAAAAGTGACGCGCCATCTCTTATCAAATCTACTTGTGACTTTAGCACCATCTGTTATAAAATCTTTTTACTACTTTACGAATAGAATTTGTGAAATAATTAAGTGTGTACAATTTAACTACATATGAGATTCTGTCAAACTGAGTTTGTTACATGACTTGATACTAGATCTGACAGAAGTCAGACCGACTTGTGTAATAATATAGGTCTGTACTCTCAACACGACACTGCAACCAAAAATTAAGAAATAGTGACTTTGCGATCGCTCATGATCTAATAGTGCTAAGTACATTCTTGCCTCTAGAGGTTGCTATCAGCGACGATGACTCGAGAAGTCGTCATGGCGTAAAGAGCGATCTGAAATTTTCATAACATTTTCATGTTTGAAATATTTCTGGCACACTTAATCCCAAACAACAATTGCTTGTAGGGTGATGTCGAGTTTTATATTCTTCTTTTTTTTAATAATAAATAATGGAGATACCCATCCTAAAGAACCTCTTAAATATCTAATACTATCTAACGTTACCAATTGATCCATTTTACGATTGACAGGACAGCATATGCTAATAGTATACTACCAAAGACTATATAAAATACAAAGACTTTCCATTTCATACAAAATACGAGTAAATAATTTTGGGTACGACCAATTTTATTTTGGGTACGATCGCATCAAAGAAGCCTGAAATCCAAACCTTGTTATAATAGTAAAATAATTGTATGCATTTGTATTAGTTTTTAAAATTTTTTTGTTTTAGAAGTTGCACTGTAAAACATCAATTTGAAAATGTATACTTTTTTATGTTATTATGGGAAGTCTTTGTATATTTATAGTTTTTGATACTACCATACATCGATTTGGTTGAGTAACCTGTTTAACTATTCCAATTAAGGAACCATAATGTCTTTTATTTTACTTAGTGACTAAAATGGCGATCAAAAGTAGTGCATTGGACCTCAAAAAACACAAACAAAGGATTAATGACGGAATTTTCGTTTAATTTGCAATAGAAGCATAACACTGACAGATTTAGATTTCAGCACAGGATCATTCCGAAAATGGGAAAAAACGAGTACTCATATAATGGTTTTTAAGCGTTCAATATGAGTTTGTCTTTGATACTGGTAAGATAACCTATTTTACCATAAGTTGCCACTTTTTAACACCTCTATATACAACGTTTATTACTGTTATAATGGCTACATCAACTAATTATTTGAATTTCACCTTTTAGGCGAGTCTAACCCAAGTTGTGTTTTCAATAATTGGAGTTATTGCACAGCCTTTTCAAAATCTTTTCCTATAGCGATCATGATAACAATTCGTGGCACTAAATATAATCAACTTGTGACTGTCGTGGATAAAAGGAGACTCGCTGATTAAGGGAAAAATTAAGATGGAAACCAAACCGCTGCCGCGAAATTAGCCGATTTATCATGGAAAGAGTAAAATAAAAGGGAAGTAATACACCAAGTTGTATATCATTATTAGCCAACTGATAATTCTACCTTTTACGGATGGCAACCTAATGGATTCTAAAGTCGGTTATTTATTGCATACAATCTATCGAAGCAATAACAAGAAACCCCATTTTTGAAGGATTTGCAGAACTCCTAAAAAGTGAAGTCGTTTAAAAGTATAAATTTCCATCGAAGCACAACAAACCCTTAGTGTGGTTTGAAAATAAATGCAACCGCAAAATGAACTTTGAAACGCAACGACAACACTATGGTTGGAGAGGATATCATAAAGGATGAACAGAAAGTGGGGATAAAAAAAATCGAAAAGAGTCAGAAAAACCTGAGTTAAGTGTAACCTGAACACTTTCAAATCTGTTGTGATAAAGAGAAAGAGATTACGTATTCAACAACTCAGAGTGAAGTTTTTGGGTCACACCTCCTGTTCACTTCTTGACCGACATAAGTAAGATGGACGTTAGTGATGCCTATCGTTTCTTCATATTTCACTTTATGAAACAGCTAAAAGACCAAATAAATTTAAAAGGTGAAATAGAATTCAGTATCAAAATAACGTTACTGACCCATGAATTCGAATTTGATCAAATACCGGAAATCTTAGAACTTCGATAACTTCAAAGACAAATATGTCCTCTATTAAACAACAAGGTTCATTTACAAATAAATCATGTACATATAAATCACCTAAGATACTTCAACTGTCTGGGAATCATCCACCTAGTCCATCAATGCAGATCAAAACGCAAGTAATGCCTACCAGAAGAAACATCACTTATTTCTCAGAATTCACGAGCAATTCAGAAACTACGAGATGTGGTCTCAGTCGTGAATATTACCAACAGATCAAATAGATGTCCAACGTTTACTATTAAATGGATAGTGAACACTTTGTCGAGTGCTGCTTTACAGAAGAAAGCTACCAGTGATTTGAGCTAAATGAACGAAATGGGACAATATGCATCCAAGGTTTCGATTTCAACATATCAACCATTTAATATTTTCTACATCGTTTTGTTGAAAACCAAAATAGACATATTATGTTCATTGAAATAATATTTGATGACAAAAGGTATATTTCAAGGTCGAAATTATTTGTACACAACACTAAACTTGGATGGATGTAGGAGTAACGCCAAATCAAGTTGAAGGTGAATATAAACTGGTTTGAATCAGTCAACAGAAATTGCAATCTGTTTGAAATTGTGATCTATCTGTAAAGAATATTCTTGGAAATCGACGAAATTTTTGGAACCTGTTTTCTTCATTAGAAAGAGGAATTTGACTAAAATACTATCGAGAAACAGAACTAAATAGATGGAACACAATTCAAAAAGTATTATCCAATTTAGGAAATTCTTAATCAATAGCGATAAGAAAAATTTGCAGCTTGGAAGTGAATCGTTCAAAATGAGATACACTCAATTTGTAGACGAATTTTGTCAGTAAGCTTTTATGCGAATAACACCTGAATTGGACCTTAACCCTCACTTTTTACAGCATCAAGAGGTTGGAAAGAAAAGGAGTAGAACGAGTAGTAGAACTTAAAAGACAATTAGTATCAAGTCCACATCCATAAACTGAACTGAAGTCATATCAACGTTTACCAGTTACTTATAGTACATTATCAGCTGTTATTTGAAGATGTAAACATTAAACAAATACGCATCATCAATATTAATAACCAGAAGCAACAAGATTCTCGAAATAATTTTACTTCCTTGATTACTTTGATTACCTTATGCCTACTCAGTTAAGTGTAGTTAAAATAGGGTTGCACCTAGGAAATGTAAAGCAACAACAACGAACTGCTTCGTAAGAGTTAAAGCAGTTAATGGGATTCAAGAATATATAGTGTGAGATACTTAACGAAAATGTCTTCCAATTTACGGCATTACTGTAAGTAATCGTTTCGACAAAAAGTATGATATCTGAGACGTCTAGTATGTTTGATCCCATTGGATGGTAAACATCAACAATAATCAAAATAAAAGTACTGTTTTAGATACTGTTTAATCGGCTAGAAGGACTCGAAAGTTACAAAAGTTCAAAAGAGGGTTCAAAAGTTACTGATTCTAATTCACCAATTAGAAGACAGTTATATATATGGGAAGAAATATGAGTACGATGGATCCATTAAGAAGATTTAGCAAAGTGCAAGGTAAAACCTCGATATAACGGACCCCGATATATCGGACTTCGGATAAACCTGACACAATTTGGCCATATAGGTCCTAGAACACTGTGTCTTTCAAAGACACTTGATCACCGACTCTTTGCCCAAATCACCTGTCTTAGCATTAAAAAGTGTTAGAGAAGACATTAAAAACTCCGTTCATTACAAAAAACGTATGGCGAGCCTCTTCTACTTGTCGGAATATGAATTTTTTTTATTAGTGACCATAATCTGAGGTTAAATAAATACCCTAAAGACTTGAGGAGAGAATATATAGTTCGATATTCTTACGGTTTATGGTCTTACATACATAAAACACTAAAAATATACTTAAATGTGCGTATTGTTCAGAACGAAAATTATGTATTTTTATATAACGAACCATCGGCTATAATGGACTGCCCTCGTTTGAATTAGTCCGGTATATCGAGGTTTTACTGTATTATTATAACTAATACTTTACGCTAAGCTTAATGTCTACTGATAAATTTCATAAGTGATGTTCGCACTTAACATATTTAAGAGCCAAAACATAAAGATACTGCTTGTAGCCTGACCCAACTGTCACGATGTCATCATGGCAAACGTTCATATTCAGTAAAATGTCGTATTTATTACAACACGCAACCCAAAGTCAATTAAACCATGTACAAACAATCTTAGTGTGCTTTACGATGTGAGTCTCCAAATGAACTGCATGATCACAATTTATGGTGTAATGCATCACATTGGCTAAAACAGTCAGACATACAATGATCAATTTGTAAAAATTCATTTGGTGGCTTTGTTCAATATAAATAAAAAGGTTATTGACTTTGCAGTCTGATAGATCGATGTTATCAACGTTGCTGTGGCTGTTGAGGAGGTTGGTACCGAGTTTGGGTGGTAAAATATGGATTTATCGCCATCTGATGACGATCGGTGGTGTCAATCAACACATCTATGAACCTCTGTTGCAGTGCAGAATTCATGCTGAGGAATGGAATTTGGCTGTCGAATGATGAGTGAGTCACATATGCAATGCGTCAAAATTGTAGACGATAAATCACCTTTAAAAAATTGGTTATCATAAAGAGTTCGCGTCCATCACAAGGTTAGTTTGTTCAAACCCATTATCCACCCGATAAACGTAAAAAGATAATTGTAAATACGAATTTATTTGGATTTATTAAATTAATTAAATTGTTCTACTTTATTTATTTTACTTTAATTTTAGTTGTCTTATCATAAATATAAATATAAACGAGAATGTACACACACTTATGTACATATATACACAGAAACTACAAAAAAGAAAATTGAGAAAATGAAGATAATAATACTGTCTTTTATGAGTTTGTGTGTGTGTGTGTTCTCGAAAGTAGTTACTGAACATAGTGTTGTGTACACAAAAGCACTTAAATTGAAACAAGAAATTGGCTTCTTTATAAATAATATATATATAAAGACGTAGAGTAGTAGGTGGATGTAATAAAGGTTGACCTGATTTTATCATAATGAATTTGGTCAATTTATTGATGAATAACCGCACTGAAGCCACAAAGGGCGATGTTGACAAAAGTGTTATTTGTCTACCGATAAATAATTATAATCCATCATGGACGCCGAACCATTATTGTCAAACAACCACATACGCATCTTTGGATGGCCGGTTTTGGTGTGACACGAAACTTCATCGAGCCACAAAAAATATGATGCAATTGTAACTAAAATGGTAGCAGACCGAATACTAGAGAAACACATTAAACCGATAAATCAAAACCGCGAGTACTCATCATAATTGTTATTGAAAGGTCACGACCGCTGAGGAAACACAAAGGTAAATTTATTACAAGATAAGAAATTTAGATAATATTTATAGAAGTGCACCCATCAAGTGCTACTCCAAAAAATGATTCATATAATCAACAACAATGACTCGTGGAGTTTTGTATTGAAAACCAGTGTTTCATTTGTAGTTGCAAGTTTCCACATAACAAAACTATCCACAACCACACATGTATCGGGTTTTTCAATAAGAGCACTTCAATTTTTTTTTTGAATAAAACACAAACTGTTCGACTTCTGAACTAACTTTTTTTTTATTAACGAATTTGAACATATACATTTCAGTATGAAACTCGATTTCATTTGCATGACCACCGCGTGCACGGTTTACGAAGTCCAATCTTTGAACCAAATTTTCGACCACTATTTCGCTTAAATCGCCCGAAATTCCAGCAATTGTATAGCAATAGTAAATTCCAGCAAAAATATTGGTTCTGAACTCTTGCAACGTCGTCGGCTTACTGGCATAGACCAATGATTTCACATTACCCCAAAGAAAATAATCTAGAGGTGTCAAATCATACGAGTGCGGCGGCCACTGGACGGGCCCATTTCGCGAAATAACAAGCTCATCGAACTAAGTCTTCAATAATGCGATTGTATCGTGTTTTGTGTGGCATGTGGCCCCGTCCTGTTGAAACCACATGTCGTCCAAGTCCATTCCATTCAATTGCGGCCAAAAAAAATCTCAATCATATCGCGGTATCGATTTCCATTAACAGTAACGTGGCGATCGTTATCGTCGATGAAAAATATGGCCCAATGACGCCGCCGGCTTGTAATCCGCACCAAACAGTGACTTTTTCGGGATGCAATGGTGCCTCATGAATCACGTGTGGGTTGCTTGTTGTCAAATCCATTTAGCCAAAAGTGAGTCTCATCGCTGAAGATGATTTTTCGGTGAAATCTGCATCATTTTCGATTTGCTCTTGAGCCCAATTCACGAATCGCTTTTAACAGTCAAACGGCTTTAGTTGTTGTGTCAGCTTGATCTTATACGGATGCAGGCCAAGATCTTTACGTAAAATTCGCCACAATTATACACAGAAAGGCCCAATTGTTGCGAACGTCGTGTGAGCGACATATTCGCGTCTTCTTGAACTGAAGCCCTGGCGGCTGCGATGTTTTCAACACTTCGCGCACTTCTTGCTCTCGAGGGCATCGGAACATTATGTAGTGTAAACGTAGACACAAATTTTGCAGTTATAAGGTCGATTGTTGAACTTTTTAAATGGGCTGGCTTGTTAAATGGACCGTAAAATGGCCGTCATGCTCTTAAAGTAGCAGCAACAGAACGATTATTTTGATCAAAAAATTGCACGATTTGCAATCGCTGTTCACGTGTGTAGCGTTCCATGATGAAATGTATACTAATGATGTTTCCAAATAAAAAAAAAAACAATACAAGATATGGCGTCGTTCGCCCTCCCTATCGACAAAAAGTTGAAGCGCACCTGTTGAAACACTCGTTACATGGGTCGATGACCTATTCTTTTCGTGGTTGTTTATATCTCACTCGGATCACTCTTCCACATTTATCTACAGATTTTAAAGTTCATCGATTCTCAAGTATTGTAGGCAGTTTGTGATACTATCAGCAAATTGATAAAAAAATTTAAAAGTTTAAAAGTTTAAAAGTTTAAAAGTTTAAAAGTTTAAAAGTTTAAAAGTTTAAAAGTTTAAAAGTTTAAAAGTTTAAAAGTTTAAAAGTTTAAAAGTTTAAAAGTTTAAAAGTTTAAAAGTTTAAAAGTTTAAAAGTTTAAAAGTTTAAAAGTTTAAAAGTTTAAAAGTTTAAAAGTTTAAAAGTTTAAAAGTTTAAAAGTTTAAAAGTTTAAAAGTTTAAAAGTTTAAAAGTTTAAAAGTTTAAAAGTTTAAAAGTTTAAAAGTTTAAAAGTTTAAAAGTTTAAAAGTTTAAAAGTTTAAAAGTTTAAAAGTTTAAAAGTTTAAAAGTTTAAAAGTTTAAAAGTTTAAAAGTTTAAAAGTTTAAAAGTTTAAAAGTTTAAAAGTTTAAAAGTTTAAAAGTTTAAAAGTTTAAAAGTTTAAAAGTTTAAAAGTTTAAAAGTTTAAAAGTTTAAAAGTTTAAAAGTTTAAAAGTTTAAAAGTTTAAAAGTTTAAAAGTTTAAAAGTTTAAAAGTTTAAAAGTTTAAAAGTTTAAAAGTTTAAAAGTTTAAAAGTTTAAAAGTTTAAAAGTTTAAAAGTTTAAAAGTTTAAAAGTTTAAAAGTTTAAAAGTTTAAAAGTTTAAAAGTTTAAAAGTTTAAAAGTTTAAAAGTTTAAAAGTTTAAAAGTTTAAAAGTTTAAAAGTTTAAAAGTTTAAAAGTTTAAAAGTTTAAAAGTTTAAAAGTTTAAAAGTTTAAAAGTTTAAAAGTTTAAAAGTTTAAAAGTTTAAAAGTTTAAAAGTTTAAAAGTTTAAAAGTTTAAAAGTTTAAAAGTTTAAAAGTTTAAAAGTTTAAAAGTTTAAAAGTTTAAAAGTTTAAAAGTTTAAAAGTTTAAAAGTTTAAAAGTTTAAAAGTTTAAAAGTTTAAAAGTTTAAAAGTTTAAAAGTTTAAAAGTTTAAAAGTTTAAAAGTTTAAAAGTTTAAAAGTTTAAAAGTTTAAAAGTTTAAAAGTTTAAAAGTTTAAAAGTTTAAAAGTTTAAAAGTTTAAAAGTTTAAAAGTTTAAAAGTTTAAAAGTTTAAAAGTTTAAAAGTTTAAAAGTTTAAAAGTTTAAAAGTTTAAAAGTTTAAAAGTTTAAAAGTTTAAAAGTTTAAAAGTTTAAAAGTTTAAAAGTTTAAAAGTTTAAAAGTTTAAAAGTTTAAAAGTTTAAAAGTTTAAAAGTTTAAAAGTTTAAAAGTTTAAAAGTTTAAAAGTTTAAAAGTTTAAAAGTTTAAAAGTTTAAAAGTTTAAAAGTTTAAAAGTTTAAAAGTTTAAAAGTTTAAAAGTTTAAAAGTTTAAAAGTTTAAAAGTTTAAAAGTTTAAAAGTTTAAAAGTTTAAAAGTTTAAAAGTTTAAAAGTTTAAAAGTTTAAAAGTTTAAAAGTTTAAAAGTTTAAAAGTTTAAAAGTTTAAAAGTTTAAAAGTTTAAAAGTTTAAAAGTTTAAAAGTTTAAAAGTTTAAAAGTTTAAAAGTTTAAAAGTTTAAAAGTTTAAAAGTTTAAAAGTTTAAAAGTTTAAAAGTTTAAAAGTTTAAAAGTTTAAAAGTTTAAAAGTTTAAAAGTTTAAAAGTTTAAAAGTTTAAAAGTTTAAAAGTTTAAAAGTTTAAAAGTTTAAAAGTTTAAAAGTTTAAAAGTTTAAAAGTTTAAAAGTTTAAAAGTTTAAAAGTTTAAAAGTTTAAAAGTTTAAAAGTTTAAAAGTTTAAAAGTTTAAAAGTTTAAAAGTTTAAAAGTTTAAAAGTTTAAAAGTTTAAAAGTTTAAAAGTTTAAAAGTTTAAAAGTTTAAAAGTTTAAAAGTTTAAAAGTTTAAAAGTTTAAAAGTTTAAAAGTTTAAAAGTTTAAAAGTTTAAAAGTTTAAAAGTTTAAAAGTTTAAAAGTTTAAAAGTTTAAAAGTTTAAAAGTTTAAAAGTTTAAAAGTTTAAAAGTTTAAAAGTTTAAAAGTTTAAAAGTTTAAAAGTTTAAAAGTTTAAAAGTTTAAAAGTTTAAAAGTTTAAAAGTTTAAAAGTTTAAAAGTTTAAAAGTTTAAAAGTTTAAAAGTTTAAAAGTTTAAAAGTTTAAAAGTTTAAAAGTTTAAAAGTTTAAAAGTTTAAAAGTTTAAAAGTTTAAAAGTTTAAAAGTTTAAAAGTTTAAAAGTTTAAAAGTTTAAAAGTTTAAAAGTTTAAAAGTTTAAAAGTTTAAAAGTTTAAAAGTTTAAAAGTTTAAAAGTTTAAAAGTTTAAAAGTTTAAAAGTTTAAAAGTTTAAAAGTTTAAAAGTTTAAAAGTTTAAAAGTTTAAAAGTTTAAAAGTTTAAAAGTTTAAAAGTTTAAAAGTTTAAAAGTTTAAAAGTTTAAAAGTTTAAAAGTTTAAAAGTTTAAAAGTTTAAAAGTTTAAAAGTTTAAAAGTTTAAAAGTTTAAAAGTTTAAAAGTTTAAAAGTTTAAAAGTTTAAAAGTTTAAAAGTTTAAAAGTTTAAAAGTTTAAAAGTTTAAAAGTTTAAAAGTTTAAAAGTTTAAAAGTTTAAAAGTTTAAAAGTTTAAAAGTTTAAAAGTTTAAAAGTTTAAAAGTTTAAAAGTTTAAAAGTTTAAAAGTTTAAAAGTTTAAAAGTTTAAAAGTTTAAAAGTTTAAAAGTTTAAAAGTTTAAAAGTTTAAAAGTTTAAAAGTTTAAAAGTTTAAAAGTTTAAAAGTTTAAAAGTTTAAAAGTTTAAAAGTTTAAAAGTTTAAAAGTTTAAAAGTTTAAAAGTTTAAAAGTTTAAAAGTTTAAAAGTTTAAAAGTTTAAAAGTTTAAAAGTTTAAAAGTTTAAAAGTTTAAAAGTTTAAAAGTTTAAAAGTTTAAAAGTTTAAAAGTTTAAAAGTTTAAAAGTTTAAAAGTTTAAAAGTTTAAAAGTTTAAAAGTTTAAAAGTTTAAAAGTTTAAAAGTTTAAAAGTTTAAAAGTTTAAAAGTTTAAAAGTTTAAAAGTTTAAAAGTTTAAAAGTTTAAAAGTTTAAAAGTTTAAAAGTTTAAAAGTTTAAAAGTTTAAAAGTTTAAAAGTTTAAAAGTTTAAAAGTTTAAAAGTTTAAAAGTTTAAAAGTTTAAAAGTTTAAAAGTTTAAAAGTTTAAAAGTTTAAAAGTTTAAAAGTTTAAAAGTTTAAAAGTTTAAAAGTTTAAAATTTTAAAAGTTTGAAAGTTTAAAAGTGTAAAAGTAATTTTTATTACAATGTTTTATTTTAGTCGACTTCATTCCTTTTTTAGGCTCAACTTGTCCAGCTTTTCTAGCTCGCAGTTTCAAATTGCGAAGTATATTAGCATTGAAATAATTAAATATTTGAAATCACTTTAAAGACTTTCGTCGAAAACATTATGGAACGCACAATGAAAAATATCAGTTGGAATACCGGGAATGACATGATAGAGAAGACGTATGTATGTGACACATACTCGTTAATCAATTTGAAATTTTTTCCAATTATGTAAGATAATTTGTATATAAACCACATTCTCATCTTCATGCCCCATAAAATTTAATAAAATTATATTTATCGCAAATTCTTATAGTAAATTGATAGCTGGAATATTTAGTTTATGTATAATAAACATTCCCAAGACTATTAACAAGAAAGCAACTCATCCAAATACTAATTATTTTCCGATAAAATATTCATTAACAAATTGATTGGATACCAATTTCGTATTAATTAGGTTCATATTCGTATATATGTACATACTTATATACTTATAAATAAGAGGCATTAAACTAAAATATTCTGCTAATAAAGCGATGCCACATTTATGTAGCTGCGATATTTTCACTACATGGTGTCTTATCGATTTATAGCAGAGTTACAAAAAATAAATTTTCAGCGTAATTTGATTGAATTATAAAAGGATTAACTAACAACTTATATACACTATACAATGGCTTCGAAGTAAAATCAAAATAAATTTTATCTGGTTAGGATTGACTTCACAGAATTTTGATTTTGTACCTCTTAAGATATCATATCGTAGCGTCAGCACTCCCACAGAACTTGATTAACAAATGCTAAAGCTGAAACCATATATTTAAATATTTAACCTCGTTTAGTCAAAATAAAACCTTTTACCTCGCGTACGTTTGTTGAAATCGTGATTCTGTTTTAAGATGAACCGAAAAATTACCTGGAAATATAAGAAAAAATTAATTTGATTAGTTTCATTATTTAGCTGTAATTGCTAGCTGGGTTTATTGGCTGGTTATTTACACACGCTTTTACCAGGTCCGTTGTGATACTTTAATTATTTTCATTCCGATGCATTCATTCATCCACTCACTCTTTACAAAATTGCATACCAATATAGACGATGGTTCGATACTTGAGTTTTCTTAATCAACAGGAGGTCGAATTAATGTTCAAAATTCATCACTGATTTGTAAGTCAAAGGATGAGAATATTTTCTTCTGCCTCTGTTGGAAAAAATTGTATATGGCAAAAACCAAAAGAATTACTTTGCTTGCTCGCTGGTAAAGATTTTCAGAAACCAAAAATTATGAAATAATTTAAAGAAAAGTTCCATTGACATTTCCGAGTATTTCAGGGTTTTACGAAAACATTATTAAGCAAAGGTGATGGTTTAACTGACATTGTTTCGACAACATTACAAATGGACTCGAGACAATCACTAAAGCACAACATAATTATAATGGTTAAAAAACAATGTGTCAAAATTTAATTCGACAAAGTTATGACTGGACACGATAGTAAGTAAATTAAAACCGAACCCTTGACCTGGTAGGCAAATATCATTGATCGGCATCCAAAAATTATTTAGCATAAATTCATTCCAAATTGAAACATCAGAATTCTAACAAATATATCAATTAAGGCATAAGTTGAAAAGAAAAGGAGCGGTTATGAACTTTGGAATACTAGAGTGCTCCTCTGTAAAGTAAGATAAAAAGAGATACTAAAGGTCAAACAACGACTAAGTACAGTAATAAAAACATTGACTATGATATTGAAACAGGAAACACTAAGATTATCAGTGTCAATGCAACACGCAACGGAATTAGCACGATCATCAAAAATAGTAACTAAAGACTGTTTTTAAACTCAGACAATAAGTAATTTTGAGAAGAAATCACACATTTCTGCTAGGATTATGGCAATATTTCGTTGGTACTCGATTTTGTCCTTCAAGAAAGGAACCATCGTGGGCTTTTTACCATAAACTTTAGATGTCAAACAACAGCAAAGAATAGTTTCGAACGGTGTTAAGTTGCATGATCTGGGACACGAATTCTGGAAATAGTCAGATAATGCAAAAGTGGTTAAACTTAGAAGGAACTTGAAAATTTGCAGTAACTCATGTCACAGCTGTCCCAGGGCAGAAATGAGGACACGGTAAAATTGCAAAATATGTTTATCTGAAATACCGAAACAGTGGCAAATAATAAAACTGTGATCATATCAATAATGTAACTGTAAAAATTACAAAATATTTTTGAATAATTATTAGCGAACAGAATGATGAGCTTCCAAATGATAACCAGACTAGCACAACTAATATCTATAAGTTAACGGGATGGGATGTTAGTAGCACCCAGAAACTCGAAAATAACAAATAAGTTCAAATTAGCCACTAAAATTGATACTAACTGAACCTCTATAATAGATGGCATATATTTCTAAAAGAAACGCAACTAGGTCTCGGAAAGAGATCAGAACCATAACAACTCCGAAGAGCATAGACAATTCGATTTAATTTACAAAGATAAAAATTCGTGTATTTCGGTTGAGCAATAATAGGTGTCAGTGATACATTACCACACCTATTTATTAACAATGCAGAAACACCTGTAATGCTCTCCACAAACTCTAGTTAGGTGAGAGTCAAGAAGCCTTAAAATATGAATGCTCTATGCCAGTAGAATCCAACTTCTCTCGATTGATTTAGCATCCCTCTTGAATAAAATATTGTTAGTCGAACGGAAGTATAACAGTTCGGGTGTTTTGTCCTAATTCAAAATTTAACTTCTAGTTCATCGCATATGTAACGGTTATTTTTCGCATAAGATAATGTTTATCGTTGACACACAACGTAGACTATGAACTGTTGCAACACATTATCGAAAATTTTCGAGGTAATTCGGACAACTCTAAAGACTCTAAAGTATGTAGGGACGTTAATCATTACTTCCTAACGTATAATATTGTATAGTCAATAATATTGAAGTCATTTCCAACGATCAGAGTGATCCAACGGGCGACAACTCGTGCTGAAAAGCTACAACTTCTATTACAAAATTTTCTCAGTTGTTGAGTTTTTCTAGTAAGCTTGGTAATAAATTTGTTGCAGATGGTGATAACTTCTAATATATTCAATGAGGTTCACGACTAATGTCATCAAAGCTGTAGAGGAACAATATAAAGCATCAACATTACAGCTGAAGCCCTGATGCACTTAAACAGATGTTCCGATATGTTTAACAATTTGGTTGTTTGGAAGTAGGACAATTATAGGATACTAACAATACTCTCAGTTGGATATCCCTCTTAAGCCAACAACAGATATAAAGATGACAGTACAAATCCTTAATCAAACTCTAAAATTTGCAGCAGTTTTAACTACTTGAACACCAATGTTACTGCAGAGCTAAATAAATTCTCTTCTTATATTTTCAGTGAAATTCAAGAAAAGCTAAAAAATTGGTATACCTTTAGAGAAGAGAACTTATAGTGTAGAATCTAGAAATCTTCACAACTAACACAAAAGATTATTGTGGAAATGAACACGAAATTTGAAGAGGGCTGTCAGTTTAAACCTAAAACAAATGAAAATTGGGCTAGAATCGATGTCAAGAATTCAATTTATTTGTTTTGAATGAATTAGACTCGTCCTCGAATCTCAAATAACTGGCAAAAGTATGACCAAAATTTTTTTTTACCAATAAGCATGCTACCTATAATCACTAAGCAGTTTGAAAAGATGCTGCTTACGAAATTGAAGCCAGTACTTCAAAAACTTCATATTTCAGATCAACAATTTAGCTTCAGAATCCAACATGACACAAAATGGATTGTAAATGCCTATATCAAATTCACCTTTCAGAGAAAGATATATTGTTCTACAGTCTTCTTAGATATTGCACAATTTTTTGATTAAGTTTGACACGAAGGACTAATATATAAAATTAAACAACTTTCATCAAAGTTTTGTCATGCAATATGAGATTGCCATTTTAGTGTCTTATAAAAATTCCCACAGCGCCTCAAGAGAACTGCAAATACATCTGAACAAAATTGAAAATTGGTATATGGATGTAAACCGTATAATATAAATATAGATATAAATAGGGATCAAAAGTAAGCATTTTGTGAGCAATAAGCAGTTTCAAGCCATGGTTATGAATTGATAACTCGTCCGTGAATCGCAATAATGGAAAATATTAAATTATCGTGTGATTAATAGAACCCATTCGTTAAGCTCATAGGCTCTATCAAGAAATCGCTTGATAATATTATATTAAAAATATTCCACGTGATTCCTAATCAGACCAATTATTAGATCTGGAATATTTCAACCAATTGAATCACCCCACTAAAATCTAATTATAGTTCATTTTTTCAAGCAAGTAACTAGAATGCCTGGTACTCAAACATCCTACCAACAGATAAGTTAGTTTGAAGCCCAAAAATTAATATAGTCGACAAAGAAAATTGGAACCGAAAATATTAGAAAAGCTTAAAACTTACAACGAATAGTGATCATAAACTTCAGTAACTATAACGGAGTAACGTCTGGTCGGCAACTTTAAGAACAATCGTCAAATAAATGGCTACGAATATAAGGCTCTTACAAGTGGCGCAGATGTAACGGTGTCGACACCGTTGCTATACGTCGACCTGATATCTCAACCAATAAAATCTTAGCTTGACTTTGGCAAGTGTTTCACTAACTCCAAGGTATTATCCTAAACTTACACTATGTAGTTTATCTAGTACTTCAGGTACTCTACTTCTCGGTCGCACCAACTGCTGTATCTTCGATTCTCCGTCAGTGAACTACTATCTCCTTTTCAGGCTAGCGTTATCCAAACATACGAGTTTTACTGAACCCATTAGCAATTTTGTACATAACGGTGCTACTATACCTTCCAAGCTGATCTTCGCTAGTAAATAATCGAAACCATCTCGGTACCTTCTTGTTATCTCTTCGTTATGTCATCATTGTTTTCAAAGCTTATAAAGGATATCCGTACTGACATGTGCTCTTCCTTTGCGATGCTCGATTGTGAAGTGATAGTTCTGCAAGACTTCATTCCTCCTTGCCACTTGACCTTCTGGACAACTGAACCGGAGCAACCATTTTAGAGCGGCGTGTTCTTACCAGGAATGACTGATCACACAAATATTTATGAACGTGTTTAACTCTCTTATCGATAGCCAATAGTTCTTTTACCGACTCCGAGAGCACTTTACTAAAGTAAGCCACCGCTCTTTAATTTTCTATAATCCTTTGCGATAGAATAGCATAAGTTCCTACACTGCTAGCATCAGTATCCAGAATGAACCACTGTCCACATTTGCGTTGTTGATTCTTATCAGCTCTTCCAAGTAATTCAGATGTTCCTTGAACGTACGACTCAGTATGCTAATGTCATCGAGATAAACAAGACATGACTTCCATGTTAGATCATGCAGCACAATCTCTCTTTATTAGTCTCTCGAAGGTTGCTGGATCATTATAATAACCCGAACTGCATCACGTTAAAATTACATAATCCGTTTCCTCGCAACCTTTGGGATGAATTTATATTTGCCAGTACCCATTCCTTAGATCCAATGTACTGTACAATTTTGTTCCTGATAACGTATCCAGCGTAAAATCGATTCGTGAAAATGGGTAGCTATCCTTGATCGTTACCTCGTAGAGTCTGGATAGTACATACAAAACCGGATCGATCTATCTTTATTTTTTACAAACACTTTGAGTTGCTTAGCTAGCTGTCATCTTCTCGGTGGTTGCTTGTTGGGGAGAGTATTCCCGATATTTATTTTATGTCAGACGACGTTTGTTCACCATCTTGATCCTCTTTCGAGAAACCGTTGTTAATTTTTGTAAGAACTCTCTTGACAAATCTATATTTTGCAGGCTGGAATCTATTTTTGGCTAGGCTTCTAGACTCTGTTATATTTCTATTCATCCTGACAACTGATAATCTCTTCCACTGGCTAGCATTTGGTAATTTCTTCACCATAGCTGATTGTAATGTTTTTGTTGGAGAAGTTTATCAGTTCAACTGATACCGTTCATTCTTTTGTTGGTACTAGTCGGCCGACCATTATATTCACCCCGAATTATTATTAGCTTGCTGGCATTTTGGCTCCAGTTCCATTCGGATATCCAACACAAACTGCACCGAAATTGTTTCACATGTCGCTGTTCAAGGTGTAAATGGCCTCGACTTATCAATCTCCTGTGTTGCAATCAAGTCTGGTCTCAGAGTAGATATCGATGCACCTGTGTTTAATGATCAGACATCTGTTTTCGCGACTTAACTAGGACACAAAAACTCAGTGATGTGAAACGAAAAAAATTAAATGTCGTTTCAGTTTTCGGTATTCTATAAATTAAAATAACGGTTTTGATTTCAGTTATTGTTTCGACCAACTAATTTGGTTACGTTTTTCGTTTCGTTTCGGTTACAGTTACTATTTCGTTATAAAAGTTTTTTCGACGGAAACTAATCTCGCTGGTATAGCCAAAACTTCTTTCGCTAATTCCAAAAGTGATCATTTTTTCCCATCGAGATGATTGGCCTCAAATTTTAAAACGTCATCGGTAAATGATTAAAAACTAAACAAACGTTCGGTTTTGTTACGTTTCTCGTTACAGTTAATATTATATCGTTTCCGTTTTGGTTACGGTACGACGATTTAAATTCCGGTTTTCTGTTTTTAGGTTACGTTACAATAGCGTTAAACAACACTGCAAAAACTACTTTTGTAGAGATTTATAATTGAACTAGCCTATGTAATCAAATATAGACAACTTGGTCTGGTACTTGGATGAATACTGTCAAAAATGTACAAAAGAGAAAAATTTTCTGTAGGTAAAACGAACCACAAGTTTCTGTTCTCATAACCGCCCCCACAAACAGATCTACACTAAGACAATTCAGACCTCTAGTCTTAGGAAAATTTTGTCTACCAATCCTACCAGTCCCAGTTATTTAATTAAACCGGATGGATCCTGGATCTAGTAAGGAATCCATGGAACTTCTCATCGAAACCCACTTTCCAGGAAGTTTCGATGACTCGACAGGGACTGGTACTCATCAAGAAGCACACTCACTGCGCATAGAAGATATCGTAACCAAAGAACGGATCCTATGGGCAATTGAAGGGTTCAAACCCTATAAATCGGCGGGTCCTGACCGAATTATTCCCGCAGAGCTTCAGAACAACTCGAGGATTATGCTCCCCTGGTTGGAGGTAATCTTCAAAGGGTGTTTAAAACTAGTCTGTACTCCGCGGGAGTGGATGGAGGTCAGAGTGATTTTTATTCCGAAAGCGGATAAATGTTCGCAGGGCTACCCAAAAGACTTAAGACCCATAAATCTATCATCCTTTCTATTGAAAACCTTGGAAAGACTTATGGATATCTACATACGCTCAAAAATTAGACCTAGTGACTCGGCTCAGACTCAACACGCTTACTGTAAAGGAAAATCTGTGGACACAGCTCTGCATGCCCTGGTAAGTACAATTGAGAAATCATTATTCTCGCAAGAGTTTTGTATGGTGGCGTTTGTTGACTTTGAGGGCGCCTTTAACAATGTAAGGAAGGAGGTAATTCTGGAGGGATTGTCGCTACTAGGGGTGGATTACCCTATAAGTGGGTTAATCAATCATATGCTTGGGTGCGGGATGATTAACTCAGAACTGGGGGAAGCCACCATCAGGAGACGGGTGACTAGGGGAACCCCACAGGGAGGTGTTTGGTCTCCTCTCCTCTGGAACATAGCAATCAATCAGCTGCTTTTAAAGCTGGAGAGAGAAGGGATCGGAGTGATTGTTTATGCAGATGATGTAGCGATAGCTGTCTCTGGGAAATACATAAGCACAGTGGCGGAGATAATCCTAAATGCCCTCCTAATCATTACGAAGTGGGCCATCAGATGTGGACTGGCAATTAGCGCGTCCAAAACTGAACTGGTACTATTCACTAGGAAATATAAAATCCCTGTAGTAGATCCACCTCTCCTAAATGGCAACAGACTAGCTTTTACGAACAAAGCAAGATTTCTAGGCGTAATCTTGGACAGTAGGCTAAGCTGGAAGCCCAACATTCTGGAAAGAGTAAACAAGGCCAATATAGCTTTGTACTCGTGTAGGAACGCCATTGGAAAGAGATGGGGCCTGAAACCAGAGCTGGTACACTGGCTATACGCTTCCGTAGGAAGACCTGTGGTGTTGCCTGGTATTTTGGCGCTACTTCACAGAATACAGTCATGTAAATAGTTTTTTGAATTATTCTAGTTAACTTTGAAAAAACAATTATTTTTGTATTATTCAAGTTAACTTTGAAAAACAATATTCATTAGTTTTTCTTATATTTCAATATTCATTAGTTATTAGAATAAAAAGAGTCGTTTCTGTTCCTTCGTCCGCATAAGTTGTATTTTTAAAATGTAAAAAGATTAAATAGTAATAATAAATAGTGATTATTGTTATTAAATAAATAGTTTAGTTTAATTTCAATAAATTATTTATATCATTGTAAAAGACCTGTAGCTATGTATGGGGTGAGCGTGTGGTGACCAGCTCTTGATAAAGTAACATACAGGAAAAGAATTGAGAAGGTGCAAAGAACGGCCTGCATGCTTATAAGTGGGGCACTGAGGACAACACCTACAAGTGCCCTAGAGGTCTTGTTTCACCTTCTCCCCGTGGACATTTATGGTAAGCAGATGGCGGCGATTACGGCCACTCGACTATCAGCCATATCTCAGTGGAAATGTCTTTAAATAGGACACTCGACGATAGTCAGATCGCTGGGGAAAGAACTGGCGAATCTTGACTATGTTACACCGACTCTGTGCTTCGAGAAAAGGTTCTGAACCACCTGCCTCTCAAGGGAATCCTGGAGGAGCGGGTTGGCAGCTGAAACGGAAGCATTGCAGTTCTTTACGGATGGCTCCAAGCTACACGGTAAAGTAGGAGCTGGAGTCTTCTGTGATAAACTAGAGGTAGATATAGCAGTTCGCCTCCCTGATCACTGCAGTGTGTACCAGACAGAAGTGATAGCGATTGAAGGGGTCCTGAACTGGTTGCAACATAATGTGATATCCTCGACTGATATCGCAATTTATGTGGACAGTCAGGCGGCAATTAAGTCGCTGGTTTCTGTTTCTTTAACGTCTAGAGTGGCGTTGGGTTGCCGCTCGTCTCTAACTGAGATGAGTGAGCATTTCAAAATCCAGGAAGTCTGGGTCCCCGGCCACTCAGACGTCATGGGAAACTGCAGGGCGAACGAACTAGCGAGGCACGGTACAACTCTCCAACTGCTACCGGAAAGGGCGAAGTTGGGGAGACCCATTAACGCACTCAGGACTGTGCTTAAAAAAGATGCGAAGTCTCAGCGAACAATAGGTGGACGAACACCCTCTCATGTAGAGTGGCAAGAGAAGTCTGACCAAAGCTGAACTTGAAACGCTCAAAGGCACTTATTTCCCTGCGAAGACGTGAACTTAAAACGATCGTGGGGATATTCACAGAACACTGCCTCCTTACAGAACATGCGAGGAGGCTGGGTCTGGAAGTAAATGACTTTTGCAGAAGCTGTAAGGACGAGGAGGAGGAAGAGACGTTAGTCCACCTCCTATGCTCATGCCCGGCTTTGGCACACAAAAGAAATAAATATTTGGGTATGTTTTTAATGGACTGCCTTTCCGATCTCGAAAACTGTAATGTGCGAGACTTAGTACGCTACGTAAGCAGCTCTAACTGGTTGTCATAGCGGTAAAAGGGGAGTAAGATCCTGTGGTATCACAACGGACCGTTGCCGGTCTAAGTGTGCTGTAGCAACCACTCATCCTAACCTTACCTAACATAAGACAATTCAGAATGTATAAACCATGCTGAACGATGGTCTCAACTGTGTTACATTAGACACTTATGTAGAGGAAAACACACGAATCTAATATCTTTCTAACACACAAGATACAAACATATCTTGATGAATGCCAAATTGACCTTTCACCAAATTTCAAATACAGTTTAGTAACCCATTAAACTTGTTGAGAGACTATTGTTTGGCAACCAATTTGGAACCTCTTTCAACCATATTAAGCAAAACGAGCAGAGTAAATTTTTTTCCGGAAATTACATAAAATTTCCGATAAAATCACATTTCAAGTATATATACAGTGAATTATTTCTTCGAATTCCACATAACAAACGTAAAAAGTTCGATCTAATATTCGAAATGCGGGGTACATTTTTTCAGTTCAATTATTTATCGATTCGAATTTATGCTTGATAAGTACGTATGTTGTGTTTATGCATTGCTATCATAAATATAGTTTACATTACGATACGATGCCGCATAACCATATACTCATTCCATTCGGGTACACCATCTCATCGCCCACAATACATGCGTCAATCGAAGAAAGCATATTAGAAAATGATTGATGTTAATGAGCAAAGTAGGTGGGCGAGGGTTTAAAATGTTCTAGCAACAAAAAAAAATCGATTGGTACAACTTTTCAACTGATTAGACATGTTACGTAAGAAGAAAACTGTCAACGATTCGTATAAAGCTAAATTTTCATAGTTCACAGCTTGAGGCAAGTTCGTGGCATGAAGATAACATGACTTTTAAAACGTTTTGTTTTTGTTCAAATATTCACGAGGCGGAAAAAGGGACGTAGGAGGAAAACAAATCTTGTTTTGCTACGATAAAAATATGTTGTATTGAAATTTCTGATACATTGGCTGATATAAGGTGACATCGGTCCAAGTAAATGTTATATATTTATAAATGGAATATACGCTAAGGGGGTGGGGATATACGCTTAGGGACTCAAAAAAAATCAAAACAATAAAAACATCGATAAGTGGAATTAAGATAATAATAAAACAAATCTAGGATCACCATAGCAATTTGAACAGTGGTCCAATATAACACAATCGCACCCAACCGAATGCTTTCAGTTCTGAAATCTGTTTGTTATTCTAATGAAAGCCAAATATCCAGTATGTTTAAGATCGTTAGATGACAATCAACAGCAGCACCGGAATTGATAAGCAGTCCAAGCTTATCTTTCTCTACACTGTATGCAGTTTACATTGTTCCCAGTTTTCATTCGGTCAAGTGATTATGCAGTTTCCACAGTGATGATACGCAGCAAGTTCGCATGCTTTTCTAACATGGTCAATAAGTTGAATCTTGGCTGATTTAAAATTCCATAAGCGGTATAAGAAAAGACTATTTCATCTCGATATCTTTGATATGTTTGGATATCCAGTGAAATATGGCTTTATTCAGACTGCCAAATCGATATAATGGGTTTATTATCTGTAAGTGTGATCCCAATTTAAATAACACTAAATAACTTCCCAAAGAGGGATTTTCAAAAAAATATTTCCCAAAGAGGTGAATAAAGTAGTTGAAGCATTACCTATGGTCAGCAGTAATTTCTTTGACCTTAATATGGCAATAATCACTTTGGCACTAAACCACTTGCCACCATGAAAATTTCAGATGCTTTCCAATTTTTGTGATGAATACTGACGACCTTTATAAAAGATGTGCGATATGTGCTCGAGAAAATTTGCTGCCATTCTCTTTGAAGACCAATCAATATTCCGTATAATCCTGGGGTTTTGAGTTTTGAAATTTTAACTTCCATCTCACCAACTAACTATCTATTGGAACTAGGTCCCAATAGATAGTTGGTCGGTGAGATGATTTCCATGAACTGTATTTGAACCTTCACTTTCAGGCAAATAAATTTTGACCAGAACTAGTTTTGATTATAGAACCTGGTTTTTACTCATGTGAATTCCATCTAATTTCACTGGAGCTACAATATTTTTAAAAAATTCTGTTAGTCCAGCAAAAGTCGCAAGACTGCCCGAGACTTCTTTACAGAAGATCTCCATTTCTCATAGATCTCATAGCAAATTTATTTAAAGTACAGTTTTTGAGAGGTTACAAACCCAATCTTTCATTTTACCGTTAATTTCGGGTTTGATTCCACTTACAGTGAAAGTAACAACGTGATGGTTAGCGAATGTTATCTCATCTAAAACCTTCCTGATTGGGACTTTCAAACCTAGAATCCGTGAAGCAGAAACGATGTTAGTAAGGTTGGTTTATTGGCTTGATTTAAGATAACCAAATCCGATGCAGATAAGTAGTCAAGAAGAGAGATGAGGATGAAGTATGAGGATGAAGTAAGATGATACACTCAGAGCGAAACATTATTTTAACCCAAGTGGAGATGACTCATCTAGGTCAAAGTGAAAAAGTAGACCTAGAAGTCCTTACTTCAGGGTTTTGGTTTATCCGAAGGTTCTTTCAGATTATCCGAAGGTTTTTGAGTCAAACAACGTGCAGAAGTGCCTCTTACAGACCTATGTAAGTCACTTAATATAATCCACTCCAATTTATTTCCCATTTTAACTAATTGCTTACCGTATTTTAACCCGCTTCATCACTTAAATGAGCAGATACATAGTGGAATACTAATTGTGCAACACACATACGACCCCTTGTTGGAGTGTAGATGAGCCTACACATCTTCCATTTCTGTACAATGCAATGTGATGAATGTCTTAGACAATCCAGCCGTTCTTGGTTTAAATGACATAAACTTGAACTTAAACCTTCGTTATAGAATAAAGTTTGCAATCTCACTCAAACCAAGCATGCAATGTTTAAAGATTTAGCTAGCTTAACAATTGATCCTGATTACGGCCATTCTTACATATATAATCTTGTCCTATCAGCCACCGGTAAAATTAAAAATTTGTTTTAAAAAATGATGCTTCGATATGGCAGCCACTTAGTCTAGAGATTGTCTCCTGACGAAAAATAGTAACCAAGCAAATTATGATCCTCAAGGAAGGGCCATTACTATTGTTTTCGATCGAAGTAACTGTGCGTTCGTTTTTCTATGTTTGTACTATTATTTTCGATAGAGTCGAAAATGAACGCCGGTAGACAAAATTTAACAACAAAAATATTACAATTGAAAGCATAAGATGACAATCGAAAATGAACAACGATGAAATTTACCATCGTTGTTCATTTTCGATTGTCATCTTATGCTTTCAATAATTTTAAAAGTAAAAACTAAAATGTGAGTATACCTATATAAGTTTATAGTCTATTTAACTAAACATATCTTTTCAATTAAATATATTCTAATTTAAAAAAAAATATTTATTTAACTAGAAAATATATTTAATTAGTTTTAATGGATAAATTTTCTATAAACAAACGAGTACATATCGTAATATTAAAACACAAATGGTCTCCGGTTGACATTACGATTTAAAAACTGTACTAAAAGATAAATTTTGTGCTGGCAATACTTTAAATTATCTGTACTAAAATATTGCTACTGATCGAAAGCATAAGTACAAATATTTTTTTCAATCGTTCAGAGCTAAGCGATAAAAATCGAAAACGATAAGGCGAAAGACGAAAACAATAGTAAGGGCCAGGATGTCCAAATAAATCTAATAGGCCGAAAATAAAATTCTGGACTGCATGGAAAACATTGCTCATGGTAATTTAATTGCTCGACTTAAATTACAATATACGTCCATAGAACTTCGAGCTGCCACAAGAACATCTTCACGACTTAAATCGAAACCAAATTTTTGATGCAAGTTTGTAAAGCACAAACACGATAAAGAATCAATGAAAAAATTCAGCTGATTGTTACTGGGTCATTTCGGCAAAGTATAACAATGATGACTCCACTAGAAAAAGTGATCAGCTCCCGTTGGTCTCAAAATCAACGAGTCCAAAACCTTAATATCTGCTCTCTGGTTTTTGAGACCAAGACGCCAGTGATTTCAGTAGTGGTAACAACAAATTTCAAGGAATAATGAGATTAAGGTATCCTGGATCTGCCATTTCTTTAAACGAGAATAGTGTGGGAGAGGATATCAAGGTTCGAGCTTTATATCCTTTACGTCCACTTCTGATACAAAAATATCATGCAAATACGGATAAGCTGAAATTGTACAGAGTGTTGATCAGATCCGTTGTCATGAATGAATGTGAGTGTTGGACCTCGGCGGATAAATACGAAATATAACTTTTTACATTCGAGAGAAGAACGATGTGTGTGATATAAAGCCCAAAACGCGACGTTGATGGCACATACCGACTTCTGTTCAATCACGAGATCAGGAATTTAATACGAATTCCTGAAATCGTACTTGAAATCAAAAGACAGCGAGTACACCGACTCGGTCACGTTATGCGTGCTGATCCAAACCGATTGCTACAGCGATCTTTAAAGGAAGATCAGCCTTTCCGTAGATAAAGAGGTCACTGTTAGCGGCGATGGCTCCACGGCGTAGAGAGCGATCATGGTTCTTCTACTTATTTACAATAGTATGAAGAGCTGGCTCGCGATCGAATGTATGTAAAGTTAGCGCAGAATTCATCCCAAAACGATGGCAATACTAATCTCAACTATCAAGATACTTTTTACTCTCAGCCCCAAAAAATAACAAATAACTATCATGACAGTTTCATTTACTCAGCCCAGAAAAATTAACTCTCACGATAGATAGATTTATATACTCAACCAAAAAAAAAAGACTGTCACTAAAAACAACTTTATTTAATGGCTATAATGGCTACTTAAACTTAAATAGATAATTAAGATAGTTCTATGCATGCAATGTTACTGACTGCATTAGGAATACGTACGATTTGTTTAAGAATTGGAACAATTACGATTGGTTTCTATGTCTACGATTTAAGATATAGCCCATGGAAGTGAGGAACTATTCGTTGGCACAAATATCGATGCATAGGTAATAATATGCATCGATAGTTGGGACAACGAATAGTTCCTCACTTCCAATCGTCATTGTTCGAATTCTTAAACAAATCGTACGTGTTCCTAATGCATGCATAAAACTTCAGCATAATTGCACTGAATGCGGTTTAATAATTTGGGCAGTACATCATTCTGGCTTGTTCAAGTATAATTGTAGTATTCAAACTTATTTATTATCGAATCTTATTTGATTTAAATTCGTACAACAGAGCATCTTCACATATTAATGAACTTTAAACTTTCGCTGCTCTGTGTCATTGATAAATTGTAAGAGCCCGATTGTGAATGTATGTTAGGAATATTTTGCCCATTATCTCTAGGCCCTTCTGTAGTAGTCACCTGATGAGCAATCTGGATTGAGTTGCAATATGATTTAAACAAATATAAGTTACACCATGCTTCTATTATTAATTATTTGACTGAAATTATCTAGCCTTCTAACATAAATTCTGTAAAGATTACGTTATACTAAGTACTTCCAATTTGGTAATGAATCTTGGTAAAGATGCTAAAAATAAAACCATTGGATCAGCTTCATCTTTTTTATTTTTTTATAACGGTTTTCAAGTCATTGTTGGCTCAGACCGTGTGAACAATCTGACTCCATTCACGACCTTTGTGAAGATAGCCTAAAATTTCAGGCCCGAAAATAAAAAAGGTACACATGACAATACTATTTAACTCTGATTATACTATAACGACATTTCATTATAATTATAGGTTTCTTCCTTATATATTACACTATTTATATGTCATAAGCGATGATATTACGAACATTTTTAAAAAATTTCAGGTATTTTGATAAAAATGTTCATACGTAGAAGCCAGTACAAGCAGTGCAAACTGATTCCTACAACCAAATGCTTCATGACATCCCGTTCATCGATCAATTTGCAAGAGGTTGTGACGGGTTGACATTACGTTACGAAATCCATGGAAGAGAAAGTGTGATAAGATAGCAAACAAGAGTAAAGTAGATTGAATGAATTAAATTGCAAACACCAATCGGCGGAAGTGTGAAAATTGGATGAAAGAAGAAAATGATGATACTAATTAGAAACCGGCTATACAATGATGACACAAATTACAGATGAAGTGGTTTTGACTATTTTTTATGGTAATGTTGAGCTATCATTGCAATTGAATAGTGGAGAGCAAACCGCCATGCGAGTTATATTAACTCATCGAACAAAACGTTTGTGTTTCAATTAAATGGATGTCCTCGAAATAAGATGCTGTTAAAGTTAGCCGAAACTTCCAGCCGAAAAAATAAAAAATCGATAATGCAGATAGGGTCTTTGCTATTTTAGCCGAAAGTTGAAAATTGTATATTTTTTGATTGATTTCTAACCAAAAATTGTTTTCCGACATTTTGTAGCCAAAAAAAATTTAATGCTACGAAAAATTATCAAACTAATGGAAAAATACTAATATTAAAACTAATTAAAATACTCATATGCAATAATGTATAAATTAGAAATCTCTATAAAATCAACCTCTAGAGTGTTATGGCTAGATATAACGGTTTGGTAGTGCGGAAAAAATTGAGGTCAAGTTTCATGTGGGGAGTCCGTAAAAATTCGATTCATTAATTGCTTTCCAATCACTAGTACCCGCTAGTGAACCGATAGTAGTTCGTTGCGTGTCTTTGCTAGATTTACAATGGATTATTTAGTAAAGACACGCAACGAACTACTACCGGGCATAAGCGGTTGGTCAATTGGAAAGCAACTATTTAATCCGTAGTGCAAACTTCTAAAATCTATAAAATCAACCTCTAGAGTGTTATGGCTGGATTAGGTTTATTTTAAGCTATTTGTCAGTGATTATCACTGGAATTTTCCCAGACCCTTCACATGAAACTTGACCCAAATTTGTTTCCAGTGATAGCCATTGAAAAACCACTTAAAATAAATGTATATCCAGCTATAATACTCTAGAGATTGATTTTATAGAGATTTTAGAAGTTTGCACTACGGGTTCAATGAAACGAACTTTCCCGGACCTCCCACTCGCACATGAAACTTGACCCAATTTTTTTCCAGTAATAATCACTGACAAACCACTTAAAATAAACGTATATCCAGCCATAACACTCTAGAGGTTGATTTTATAGAGATTTTAGAAGTTTGCACTACGGGTTCAATGAAACGAATTTTCCCGGACCTCCCATTTGCACATATAACTTGACCCAATTTTTTTCCAGTAATAATCACTGACAAACCACTTAAAATAAACGTATATTAAGCCATAACACTGTAGAGGTTGATTTTATAGAGATTTTAGAAGTTTGAACAACGGGTTCAATGAAACGAATTTTCCCGGACCTCCCACATGAAACTTGACCCAAATTTTTTGAGTAATAATCACTGACAAACCGCTTAAAATAAACGTTTATCCAGCCATAACATTCTAGAGATTGATTGTATAAAGATTTGTGAATTTAGATATTATTACATGTGTTTATTTTATTTATTTTTAATTTAAGAGTTTTTCCATTAAATTTCGTAGTTTTTCGATGCATACAATTTTTTGGGGCTGGAAATACACTATCTGCAAAGACTATCTGCATTATTGATTTTTTTCGGCTATTTTAACAGCATCGAAATAAGGTTTGTGGAAGCCAGCAAAAAAGAACAGCTTGGAAAAGAAAGAATAAATCATTCAGCAAATTAAATTATGGCTCGATTGAGGAGGCGCAGTTAGTCTAGTTTCACAACCTGGAATGGAAGAGAGGTTTATCACCACAGTTTCAAACAATTTTAGAATTATTGCAATCTACCAAATTCAAAAAAAGATCAGGATAAACGATATATATATTGTTGTAGAACTCTACTGCCATCTCTTGATCAGTAGAATTACTAGAGTTTTTTGAACGAAAACTTACATGAATATGATAAATACGACAAATGAAAATTTCTACGATGCCAACACGCTACCATTACGGTGATGTTGAAATTAATGTTTATTTGTTAAGTAAATGATTCCAAACTGTTATCATTGTTTTTGTTTACGTAGAAACATCTCAATGTATCAGCGTCTTCATATTACTAAATAAGAAGTTATATTTTTGGATTGATTTAGGTGTGATAAATTGAAGAAAAAAAAATCTCTTATGTAAATGTCTTTTGCAGCTCAGCATTAAATTACATGATGATTTCTGTAATACGATGCCACATTACGAAATGATTTATTGTGTGTTGATGTTCGTTATAATTGAATGTCATAATCAGAAATAGAACAACACTCTTATTCGTACAAGTATAAAAAAAATGACAAAAATATTCAGAGTGAATCATAAAGTGGTCACTGATGTCCATACCATACCGTAACACAATAAAATCGAAACATCTTATGTGTGTGATTTGTATAAAAAGGTATCTCTGTAGGCATCCTAACCAAACAAATTCTTTTAATGACTTTATATACTTGGTATGACACAAAATCATTACATGAATTATATCAGTTGATTTATCCAACGTTAAGATAATTACTTAAATGAGACAACAATTTACATAGATCTTCACCAAATATCTTCAAACCCATATCATTTAATTACTGTACGGTGGTTTTCACTTCAATTTTTATGTTTGCCTTAAACAACGAACGAAAGAATGTCTTTACTCACACACACAATACAACAGAACAACATCAGACAAGAGTGTTAATGTTATTTCTAACATATATATACTCAGCACACGAACAACAACAACAACTACACAAGCAGCTAAAGGCAAAAATGAAAAATATCATTTTCTTCTTCAGTTTTCCCGCTTTGCGTTGTGTACCATTTCGGAAGATGAATATTTTCTCGTACACAGAATGAAAGCTTTTTTGTATTACTGTTAATATTCAAATTAGGGATATGTCTTTACATCCTTTTGTGTTTAATTAATTTATTCATTATTCTAATTAGCCATCATCCTTATACATATTCAACACAAAAAATAGTTTACGAGTTTTTTTTAACGTTAGACACACCATGTAAAGGGTTTACCAATAAGAGGTTTCTTTTTGAATAGTCTGCTATTTGGGCAGCTGTCATCTTTTGACATTTGACATGTAACAATTATGCCATTTCTAAAACTGGTACGATACGGCGGACAATCTGGTGAAACTGGTGGAAAAATTTAAGCTGTTGGTAAAAGTTAGTGATGTGAAGAATTGAAATCCTGTGCGTTGCTTAATTACAACTGTAACCTGTAGTGTTGAAAAAAACAAATTTTTGTCGATTCCTTGTCGATCTTTTGAATTAGACTTCCACAAACGACATTACACTGTATTTTGCATAAAGACTTAGGTCTTACGCTTAAAGCTTTTAAAGTTCACTTAACACAAGAACTCAATCCGGCCAATCACCATAAACATCGGTTTTTTCGCTAAATGGGTTCTTCAATGCATCAAAATGGTGCGGATTTCATCGAAAAATCATCTTCGGTGATGAGGCAACTTAAGGCTCAGCAAATCTTACTTTTTCAAAAATGAGGCTGATGTTCATTTTCTGTTAATGGATTGCGCTACGCTATGACTAATTTTTTTTATGGATAGAATTGGAAGATATTGATGTGGGCGATGCTTATTTTCAGCTAGATGGCACTACGTGCCAGACAAGCAACGAAACAATCGCAATTTTGCAAAAAAAAAATTCATGTTATCTCTCGAAGTGGTGATCTCAACTGGCCACCGAGATTTTGCGATTTAATAGCTTTAGACATACTGCCGCAAATGTGCGAATTGATCATGGAATATTTAATGAAAAGGATATGGTGCTGCAAGCGTAGCCACAGCCATTTGGTGGTATCGTTTTCAAACCTTCCTCTTTACAATAAAATAAATATTCATTGATTTCTTTATAAAATAATACTCGTTTCTTTAAATATCAAAATGAAACCTCTTATTAGAAAACCCTTTACATGTAAAAAGTTTTTTATGTAAAATTTCCCGCATGCAAAAGAAAATTAAAATTTATGATTCAAAACTTATATGGTGATGATATATACTCGTGCATGTTCTATACGAGTTACCGTGTTAAAAAACATAGTTAATACGGTATACAATGTACGGAGCTGAGACTATATACCAAATCCACGATTCATGTTAAGCGAAAAAAAAAGAATGAAAAGTTTTGTAATAAATGTAGTAAAGTAATTAATTTATGCACCTACAGTGAAATATCTCAAAGGTCTGATTTCCATCCTAACTCGTCAAACAAGATGAGAGAATGAATCAAATTATGTTTACATTTAATGGTATTTCAATTGAGGAAATTCGGAAAATTTATCAAAAAAATAATGAAAAAATGTAATAGAATATGAGGATAGTCCCAGAAGTACCCATCGTTACAACGAAAACAGAAACATTTTGGAAAAAATATCTTTATTATTTTTATTTATATAGTCTACTTTTAGCTTGACTTTTCACACTTTTCCCAATCCGAGGGAGTTAAATTTTGGTGAATTTGTTGATCTTAGACCTTTTACATAAAAAAATTCTTTCATACATGTACACTGCAGTTCACTTGAATAGGAACGACCGTTTTTTTTAAATATTTTAAAATCGGTCCAACTTTTCCAAGATTGACTTTTACAGGATTAGCACTGGTTTAAAATTACATAGTTTTTAAATAAAAATAAATTTGTAGGCCAGAAGAATTTTATTTTATTTTTTCTTAAAAAATGTGATTTTTGTTTGTTTCACTTGAATAGAAACGACCATATTATCAATAAATTTGAAGTGTTAGCAACTTAAACTTAAACTAAATTAATTTTTTTAAAAAAGGTTACCAATTTAACATAAAACAAATTTAAATATGGGTCGGGGAAAAAAACTTAAGAAATAGGAAGAAATAGCCCAAATTCAAGTACTACACAGCGAAAATTATTCTATACAAGCAATTGCAGATAAAATAGGGAGAAGTAAGACTGTTATCTTCAATTTTACAAAAACTCCAAGAGAATATGGCTCAAACAATAAAGGCCGAACTGTTGAGATCACATCTGCAGCCGACAAGCGGGCCATACTAAGGGCAGCATCCAATTGCGCAATATCTTGAGCAAAAATTAAAGCTAGAGTTGGTGTGGAGGCCAGCCGAATAACAGTATGGAGAGTGATTCAAAAAGCAGATCACCTTATTCGAAGAAAGCTCCAAAAGAAAGCTCCAAAAGAAACCACCTCTAAATCAGGAGAGGAAACAGAAAAGGTTAGATTTCTCGAGGCAGCATATGACATGGGCTGAAAAATGAAAACATGCCGTTTTTTCTAATGAGAAGAAATTTAACATTGATGGCCCCGATGGGTTTAATTATTATTTTCACGATCTTCAAAAAGAGGAAAAGTTTTTAGCAAAACACCACAGCCGGGAAGGAGGCGTTATGGTGTGGGGGGCTATATCATTTTATGGTCCGGGAGATTTGTCATTTGCAACCGGAAAAATTACCGCAGCAACTTACAAGGGCATCCTCGGAGAAGCATTTCCCCACTTCAATGATACTTCTGGGAAATTGCCATGGATATATCAGCAAAATAATGCCCCTATCCATACAACTAACATAATCAAATCATGGATATCGCAGCAAAATATAGAGCTTTTGCCGTGGATTCCGTATTCTCCTGATCTCAATATCATGGAAAACGTGTGGGGTTGGCTGTCTCGGAAAGTTTACGAAGGTGGTCGGCAATTCGACAGTAAAGAAAGCCTTATTAAGGCGATAAATGAAGCCTGGAACCAAATTTCTTTAGATTATTTAAAATCTTTGTATGACTCCATCTCAAGCAGGTTGTATGAAGTTATTTTTAATAAGGGAAGTAGTACACATTATTTAAACCATGTAAACTCAATTAATATTTAAAAATAAATCGAATTTAATTAAATTTTTAGTCAATAAAATAACTTTTTATTAAGATTAGTTAATCGTTCTTATTCAAGTGAACATTCAAATTTACCATTATTTTAGAAAAAAAACAAGAACTAAATTTGTTTAAATAAATTTGTTTAAATAAATTTGTTTTTCCTTTAATATTTACTCCTAAATCAAAACTTATAATTCTGTAAAACAAAAAAATATTAAAAAAGATGGATCGATTTCGAAATATTCCAAAAAAACCGTCGTTCCTATTCAAGTGAACTGCAGTGTATAACGATGGTTAATTTATAACATGCTTTACATGAAAATCTCGGACGCTGTTGATGGCTATGAAACAAAAATTTTCAATACAGTGACGTCTTCAAACTTAAGCTTGCTTCATAAAATTGATGCTTTTGACCCTGTTAATTTACATCCAAAAACACTGCCATCTAAAAGACAGGATGGGTACTTCTATAGGTGCCCTCGTAAATGACACTTTCATTCACTGATTAAGTACGCCAACTTGGTACGTTCAAACCCAGACTGGTTCTATATGTATTACTTAATACCTAGTTAAAATTAGATTAAAATCGATAGTCCAGATCGTATTTATGGCTTAACACCGGAAAGATGATAAAATATTTAGAAGTAGTAAACAAGAATAATTGATATGCTGGGCGCTTGACTATGTATAGGTTACTTTTATTGTGAAATATCAAAAAAAAATTAAGAGTCCTCACAATATTTAAAAAATTTGTCAAAAGTCAGGCCATGGTTGCAATTAGGAACCGAAAGAAAATTGGGGAAAAAAATGTGCAATATTTTCTTATAGATAAGATGTGTTAGATTTTCTACTATTTTAGAAACAACTAATGCAAACATCCCTTAATCTTAAATCGCAAAGTTTAAAACCTATGGTAACTATAGTGACCGTATTAAACAAGTCACAAATCCGGTATAATCAAGTCGTTCACCTGACCAAACACTTAAAGATATGAACAAGCTGTTAACTCAATACAATTAACATTTGAGAAGAAGCAATAAATGTTTCAGAAAGCACCAGAATTATAATAACTTTTTAATTAGGTCGTTTACTTTGGTTGTAACCTTTTAAGGTACCGCCCAGGTGGCGCAGTGGTTAAAGCTGCGGTAGTTGGAACGGGAGGTACCGGGTTCGAATCCCGATAGGGGCAGGATGCAAAAGGGATTTTTCTCACAATGAGATTACGATCGGTGGTGTGAATAAACACATTTATGACCGTCTGTTGGAGTGCAGAATCCATGGGCCGACTCATCTTCCATGTCAGTACATGGCTGGCATGGAGCTATGCAATGTGCAGATGGTTATGTAAATCGGACCTATAGCCGTACGTCCTCGATTTGGCTGCAAAGCGTAAGGTGAGTTGGGAGTGCCTTGAGCCCCAAAACAGATTGCATAGAAATAAACGGGAAAAGAAACCTTTTAAGGTCTCATTCACCTTAAAAGGTTATAACCAAAACAATAGGAAAGGAGTGATACGTTTCTGTCTACTCCGCCTATCCCCATTTCAGTAGTTCTCTTCGATATTATATTTCAAGCAACTGAACAAATTCTGCCTATTTTCAGTAGTACTGACACATTATCAGTAGACTAAAATTTATTAATTGGAGTCTGTTAGGTTTCTCAGTACTGATTTTGGTGGGACATAAGCAGATCTTATAACCAACTGTTTGCGCCAAATACATAGTAACGTTTTGATAACTGACAATTGATAATTGGCTTTGCTGTCACATGTATTCGACATGAATTGTCACCCAGAACATTTTCTCATCTTCAAAAATGTTTGACCTCAAAGGCTTTTTGTTTGTTTGTTTTTTATTTTTCTACTCTGTTTCGCGGCTCAAGGCACTTCCAACTCTTTTGCGGTTCGCTTATTTTCGTCCTACCTTATAGCTAAATCGAGGACGTACGGCTATACGTCCAATTTTGCATAGCTCCATACCAGCCTATAATACTGATATGGAATATGGGTTCGCTCATGAGTTCTGCATCGTCAGATGGTGAAAAATCACTTTTGCATTCCGCCCCTATCGGGACTCGAACCCGGTACTTCCCGCTCCAACTGCCGAAGCTAACCTCAAAGTAGAACAGTTAAAATCTTTCTTTAACAGTTTTCTTCACTTTAAATCAGAAACGTAAAGGTGGTATTTTGGATAGGTACTGGTGTAAATTGCAATCGATTTTTCGGTTAACAATACCATTTGGTCACTATTCGAAATGTTCAACAGTTTATTTATTTACATTCACGATTTGCCCAATTATTAAAAACAGTGTCTTTGCTTCCAGTCAGATGCTTTGCAATACCATCATTAGCCACCGTCAAAACAACATTTTCACTTATACAGCATTGAAAAAATGGCTGATTGATCATTAAAGTGCGATCGTTTCGGAAACGTTGCAAACGTGCTTAAGACATAAATGTTCCAAATAATACAATCTGGAATTGTTTAACGCAATTGGAACTCGAACCAAAAATAGCTTTAAAGAACTGCATGACTCAATTTATGTGTGATGGGTAACATCTCTGGGTCAGTAGAATCACTAAAATATTTACGAACAAAGTCAATATGATCACAGTAGTCATGGAAAATAATAGACAAATGAACTATAACGACTTCAAATTAGGCAGGTGAATTGGGTATAAATACTCGAACAGAAAGCGTATCGATTCAGATTTATTTTATTTAAAATCGCGTTAAGTTAAAATCGGTTAAAAAATTAAAATAGTGAAAAGGCTGAAGTAGTAGTGAAAATTTCTGTGTGTTGGAAGCATCCATTTAATAAATATTTTCCACGAAACATAAGACATAGAAATTCACCACACTAAGCGATGTCGTACGAGGCGACTTAATCCGGTAGGATCGCTTGGCTGTCGACCCGCATCCATTAAACCCACGAGTGGTAGAAGCGTAAAAAAAAACAGATACACCAAACAGTGGAGAACGCTTCGCACCTCGGAACGCTTTAAGTTTGATTTCACATTAGACCACAGGTAAAGTCAACTACCATTCGGGATCACGGTGGACACCTTTGTGTTAACATCAATGCGGTACTCGATACATGGCATGAACATTTTTCTACCTCAATGTTCCACTTGTGTCACGAGTTGTAATTAAAGACCCTCAAATACAGACCACAGACATTTTCATTGAGGATCCATTCCATGAGCAATTAACCAAGGTCATATTGAGATTAAAAACTTGATGGTCTAATTTTGACAAACTGTCTTTTCGACCTTATCGGTATGGCAAAATGAAGCTATAATGCGAGAATTATCGGGGGTTGATCGCTTAAAATGCAGATGATTTATATGTTTGATTCCAAAACCAATTACCTAATAGCTGGTTTTAGAGAGTTAAACGAAATTGATTTCAGAAGTGCAAACACACGTTTAAAGGAGTGTTGAGATTCAAGTTTTTTGAAGCTCATTATTCACGATAATAGCGCCGGAGAGATTATCAAGTTCCGACACGTCGCTGTCAATAGGCTTATATCGACTACGCCTTCTTCGGAAATCAAAATATCTTGCAAATACACAAACACTGAAATTGTACAATGTATTGATTAGACCCGTTGTCATGTTTGGATGTTAGAGTTCGAGAGAAAATTGATATATGCTCAAAATGCGAAATATGGAAAAAATGTGACGTTGATTGCACATATCAATTTGTTTTTCTTGACGAGATCAGGAATTTAATGTGAAAACCGTTATAAAATGAATTAAGAAAAAAAAATAAGTGAAGTATGTAGTGAATTATTGTGAACATAAAACCAGTGGTGTAGTGAATTATTGTTGAAACAATAAGTTTTTATATAAAATTAAGTGAATTACATTTTATTCACTACTCTATAATTATATTGGATTTGACTACAACCGTTTCAACTAAGGATCGTTGAAACGTCTTAGAACCATATGTTGATCAACACATGGCACTCATTCTAGGTCAGTAGAAGTGACATCACAAAAATACAGTTAAACTTATACTCTTTGAACCATATGAATGTATTTTTTGAAGATGAGATACACCTTTCAAAAAGGATTCATCTTTTTTGTCTTAAAAGCTTTCGACGGTAAATATCGTCAAGGTAATTTTAGATTATTGGTATAATTACATTATTTGAACGAACATTTTTACAGGGTCATTCAATAATTTCGTACGATTACACAAAGTTGACGTTATTAGAATATTTTCCATATGATTTTTATTTTATTACTAACCTTCAAACGATACGTGTAATTTGACAACAATCTGGCTTTTGATTCGTTAGTTGTAGCATTTTGTGTGAAGCAATTTTTGTTTTTGAAAAAAATGGAATTAAGTGAATTTCGAGTTTTAACAAAACATTGCTTTTTGATTAACAAAATACAGTGGAAATCAAATAATGGCTTTATAAACACTATCCGAACTATGCTCCATCGAGATAAATGGTAGAGAAGTGGATTGCTGAATTTATTTGTGGTCGTACCAGCACAAATGAGGCTGTATTCGAGAAAACATCAAAACAATCCAGAAATTAGTTATGAACGATCGCAAATTGAAGGTGCACAAGCTAGCTGACATTGTAAAGATATCTGATGGTTGTGTTTTTACTATTTCACACGAACATTTGCCAAGTGGGTGCCGCGTGAGTTCACAGTCGACCAAAAACAACAACAAAGCTAGCAATCTGTATTTTCATTTTGGGATGCGAACGAAATTATATTCATTGACTATCTCCAAACTGTACAACCATCAACAGTGACTATTACTATGCACTTTTACATCGATTGAAGGCTGAAATCGCAAAGAAACGGCCATATTTGAAAAAGAAAAAAGTCTTGTTTCACCAAGACAATGCACCGTGTCCAGATCGATAAAAACGATGGCAGCAATGTAGATTGCACTCTTCTACAAAACCACGCACACCAGCGAAAAATAACAGGTTGATAAGTTTTATCTTCGTTAAGGATAGAATAAAAAAGGAATTTTTCATGATCGGATTATGATCGGTTGTGTGATCATAATCCGATCATGAAAAGGTGGGACGCATGACCGTTCTGTTTTCGAGATCAAATTGTTAAGTTACGTCACAGTGTCTGTTGGCTTGGCACTGAATTATAAATCTAATTTCAATCTATATATTGTATTAACTTTATTATATTTACAATGTATTTAATTGACATTATACGTATTACTACCCATGTGGAAAAATCAAATTAACCTATAATTATAGACTAATTTACAGAATTAAAATTTTGACAAATTTCGGTTTCAGTAACGATTCGCCAAATTTTCTTACCAACCACTGTAGTATATATACGTACATATACCCAGAAGAATGTCAGGTATTTGCTATAAGAGTTCAACCAACCAATTGTTTAATTTCCACGCGACTAATTTCCATCGAGAGAATCAACGAAGGTGCACAAACCAAAACCATTAAGATATCATTTTTGAAAAGAAAATTTATTATTTTCAGAGAATTCAGCTTTACATTCCGCACGAAATACGTTTGTCGGTAAAATTTGATTCCTCTTCAATTATTTTCCATTAATTTTTCACGAATTACGTATTTTGATCCCTATAAAATTTGTGTTTTTAGCTTTTATATAAAAATTAATATTTTCTTTAAATTATTTATTATTATTATTATTTTTATTGTGCTGTTAATGTTGTTTAAGAATTTTATTTTTATTTTTAAGACGAACATAGCAATGGCGAATTCTTTAAATATTTCTTTCTATTTAGAAAGTGAAAGCAATGGGCGGTACAGTGAGGGAACTGTACTCGGATTTCTATAATTCACAACTAGTATGGTGTGAGTATTAGATGATTGATTTCGGTATGGATGTGTTTGGAAGTCAAAATATCGAATTCGTTATTCTAACAAGACTTCCTATATGATTCAGATCATCGATGAAACAATCATCATGAAAGGAACCATTTCTTGTATACAATTGATCTCGGGTAAGCGTATAACTAACGTAAATTGGTCGGCAAAATCATTTAATAAGTTGAACAGAACGAACATATACGCAACAACCAAACTAGAGCGGCAACCGATCAGAATTTTTTCCTATTTCTTAGTTTTAACCGAAGTCAAATATTTCCCAAATCACAAAAAATTAACATGTGTGAGTGTTTATAAAATTGCACTCATTTAGGCAAAGTATTGTGCCACATTGTGCGAAACTGCGACCGAAAATGGGGAAAGAATGATGTACTTTGCGATCGCACATGATCTCCAAGTGGCAAGTACATTCTTTCCCCACAAAAACATCCATTTGGAAACCTGGACACATCCACGTAAAACATCCCGAAGCCAAATTGACCATGTGTTGATTTCAAAAGACCGGGCTCGGGTTGTTCAAGACGTGAGATCGTATCGGTCGTCAACAAAATTCGTAGGCAGTGACCATTTTATGGTTGCTGCAAAGCTACGATGGAAATTTTCGTACAAGTCAAGCAGGACAGGAGAATATAAAACGCGATTCTCCTGTGAAGGTCTGATAAATGAAGAAACGCAACGAAAATATCAAGATCTTGTCAGCAATAGCATTTTAGGATCCAACTACCAATCTGATGATGTGAACAGTGTCTGGGAAGTATTGAAAACCTCGGTTGTCGATGCTGCCCAGCACACTCTCGGTATAGTGAAAACTACGCCCAAAAATGATTGGTTTGATGAGGAGTGTCGTCTTGCTGTTGAGCAACGCAATATAGCCCACAATGAAGCGCAGACTCGGTTTACAATTGCAAGGAAAAACAAGGCAGTTCTTGCTAGGAGGACAGCTAAACGCATTTGTAGACAGAAGAAGCGCGAATGGTGGAAGGCCAAGGTCTTAAGAGTACAACAACTCAGCAATGAGCACAACTCGCGTGGTTTCTTTAAAGGAATCACCGAATTGCACCATACCTTAAGATCTCGGTCAACTGCCATTCGGGACCAGGATGGAAACCTCTGTGTTAACGTCGATGCAGTACTCGATACATGGCGTGAACATTTTTCTGATCTACTTAATGTTCCACATGTATCACAAGCTGTATTTGAATACTCTCAAATACAGACCGCGGAGATGTTCATTGAGGATCCATCCTATGAGGAATTCACAATGGCCATGCAGAGATTAAAGAAAAATCGTTCACCAGGGGTTGATTGCATTAATTCAGAGCTCTTGATATTCGGAGGGCTAACTTTGTGGAACTGTCTTTTCGACCTTGTTCGATTGGTATGGCGAAATGAAGTTATGCCTGATGAATGGAAAGTGGCCGCGTTATGCCCAATATTCAAAAAGGGTGATCGCATGAAATGCGAGAACTATCGCGGTATAGCTCTCCTTTGCACAGCATACAAGTTACTGTCATACATTATCTTGGGAAGAATTACTCCTCTAGCGGAGGAAATTGTCGGTGACTACCAAGGAGGATTCCATCCAAATCGGTCAGTCACTGATCAAGTTTTTTCGCTACGGATGATTCTTTCCAAGTACTACGAAACATCTCGCGATGTACACCAGGTATTCCTAGATTTCAAGCAAGCCTATGACTCGATCAATCGAGAGAGGCTATGGTATGCGCTTGAATATTTAGGAATACCAAAAAAATATGTACATCTCTGTAAAATGACAGTAACGCAGTCACAATGCTGTGTTAAAGTTGAGAACATGCTATCGAGAACTTTTGCAATCAATTCCGGTGTTCGACAAGGAGATGCGCTGTCCCCGATACTTTTTAATCTCATGTTGGAATACATCCTTCGTAAAAGCGAAACACCTCAGGACAATATCTTATTCCGACAATCCAATCAACTTCTTGCTTATGCAGATGATATCTGTGTGATTGGATTAAATGGCAACGGAGTGAAAGAGATACTTGATCCACTGGAACAGTGTTCAGCTTCCGTTGGTCTCAAAATCAACGAGTCAAAAACCAAATATCTAATCTCGGGTTTTAGAGACCAAGACGCAATTGATTTCAGTAGTGGAAACCACACGTTTGAAGGAGTGATGAGATTCAAGTATCTTGGATCTCTCATCACTCACGATAATAGTGTGGGCGAGGATATCAAGGTCCGCCTTGCCGCTGGCAATCGGGCTTTGTATCCTCTACGTCCACTGCTGAAATCAAAATATCTTGCAAATACGGATAAGCTGAAACTGTACAGAGTGTTGATCAGACCCGTTGTCATGTATGGATGTGAGAGTTGGACCTTGACGGATGAGTACGAAAGATGGCTTCTAACATTCGAGAGAAGAATCATGCGTGTGATATATGGTCCAAAACGCGACGTCGATGGCACTTACCGAGTTCTTTTCAATCACGAGATCAGGAATTTAATGCAAATTCCTGATATCGTGCATGAAATCAAAGGACAGCGAATACGCTGGCTCGGTCACGTTCTGCGTGCTGATCCGAACCGAATGATACAGCGATCTTTAAAGGGAGAACCGCCTTTCGGTAGGCGAAGAGGTCGCTGTCGGCGACGATGGCTCCACGGCGTAGAGAGCGATCTGGCATCTTCCAACTGCTTGCAACAGTATGAAGATCTGGCTCGTGATCGAAACCGTTGGAGTCAGATTGTTGACACGGTACGGGCCAATAATGGCCTGTAAAAACCGCAAAAAAAAAAAAAAATTGTGCCATAAATATTGCATGAAAATTCTAAAAAAATATGAAATACTAAAGTAAATATTGATAAACAATTTGAAACTGAATAAATATTAAAAGAGTTCATACATTTAGAACTTTGTAAAACAACTGTCAAATGGCCAGTCCTAGTTTTTGACAGTATAGAAAATTGACATCATATCTGTGAAATGTTGCATCAAATTGCAATGAACAAATCTGTTCAACAAAAATGAAAAAGGAATTTCTACACTGCTTATTGTATGAACTTTGTTTAGTTCACTGTTCTTGCCATTCTCTTAAGAAATCACTGAAATCGAAATATCAAAATCGGAACTATAACTCATATCGACTTATGATCTACACTATGTCCTTATGGACCTATACATAATGTCCTGGTCGAATTGTACATTGATACGGTTAGTATTAACGATTTGGTGCAACCTGCCCTGATTGTGACGTCAGTTTTCTCTACTGTCGATCCTTGGGATCAAGTAAATGTACCAAAATAGATATTAGATAATAGATTTAGTGGAATAAAATACTAATACATACGAGTAACATGTATAAGTATACGAAAAATTTGAGAATTTGTTTAGGGCAGTCATTCTCCAGTTACCAACTACAGCTAGCTAACTATGTTTATGCCAGCTAAATTTATTTATGTAATCTAAATTGCTAAGTCGTTTCATGACCGCGAGTATACGAGTATTGGTAAGTTAAATTCCTAGATTTGCCCGACGACGATACAAACTAAGTTGATGAACCTACTTTGTTCAGCCTACGATACAAACTAAGTTGATGAACCTACTTTATTCCCGTAACTTATTTGATGAAATATCGTTATAGAGGGAGTCGTTCAAAAATGAACAAGACTAATACTTTAACGAAGGAAGCTGAAAGCTAATTACTGGAATGTCATCAATACTTTGAGATTTTTACCATTTTTTGCCGTACCGATTTGACATGTGAGTAATTGACATGATCTTATCATCTTAGTTCTTCGGATGTTTATATCCAGATTTTAATTGTTGTTCTGTTTAATACAGTGAAATAAATCAGTTGATTTGTTTTCATTTTTATTCAAAACCATTTATATCCTTTCGGAGCATTCTACTCATGTCGGGATTTGAACCACTACGCTACTTGGTGAAACGCTGTATATTATGCTGTTCCTTCATCATTCCATATTTTGGTGGCTAGAAGATAAGACTCCAAACTTTAACAATTCATTACGTTGCGTTTACAACAGCGTTTTATCATAAATCACTGCCATCGACTCATTCCTTATTTAGTGAAGCTATTTGCTCTCTAATACATATTATTTCTCAAAACTTAAATAGGAAACAATAACTTATATGGCCTTGTAGTTCAGGTTACACTTATTGCACATTCTCTAGAGGAACAGTTCATTGTAATCATTGGTTATTCCTACTCGTTGGTTTGGTAGGAAAATATTTTGGTAACACTTAGGGGTCTGCATCAAATACTACCCTAACTAAATAAAAAAAATGTTCCAACGATCGTGCTCGGTGCATACCACAGAAAACTCCTGAATGGTGGAGCTCAGAGCTGTCACTTAATCATGATATCTGAACGACGAACAATTACACGATGTTTCTGTTGAATTATAATTGTCTACTGTCCGCTCTTGATAGATCTAATTCACAGTGGATCGTAATACAAAATAGCCAAAACTCGTATATAACAAAAAAAGCGTTTGTTCCTTGATACCTTTTGACAAATTCGACTCAATCGCAGTTAAAAGATGAGTATGAGAAGAATTATCTACAAGCCCGTGTGCTAATTAATTTAAGTCATAATGTTCGTGAATTTATTCAACAAGTGGATTTACGTTTTTCCCCAATAATCCAAAACGCTGATAACACAAAATTTTATGATTTATACTGAATAAAAACAGTATTAAGGAATAGAGTAGATCCTGCAAAAGAGCAAGAAGAATTTTCTACTAAAATGAACGTTTCTGTTCAGTCATGTATCAGTATAGCAAAACTGAAAAAAGAGTTATTTTAGGTGGACTACGAATTCTACAGAACTGTGGCAACTAAATTTGACATAAAATTAAGGTAATGTCTAGAGGCTTACATCAAACATCCAAAAAGAGCATTATGGTAGAGTTACAAATGGGTAGTAAATTTAGTGCTTACAAATATCGGTTATTTCGAGTGTGGCACCAGTAACGCCATTTGAGTTACGACAGAAAATAAGTTTAATTTTTAACTTTTACGAATGAATTAAATTGGAAAATATTGAAAAATTACTTTTAAAGTGGTGAGCCATCTATCCACACTGCAACAAATTGACGTACACGTAGTTCTGTGATGACAATCTGCCGACAGATAGTAATAGGATACTGAACTACCACTCCATTAAACTAAAGCTAGTAATTAGAAATATTACAAATCAATTAGTAAACAAATATTACCAAACTCTTACTAGTAAAAAAGGCACTGTTGTTTATATGGAGAGCGACATAAACAGTTAAAGATTTAAAGAGTCTTAAACCTTATGGGACAGCAATGTTAAACAAATCGCAGGCTTATTTGGAAAAACTATATTTCAACCGCTTCTGAGACAAACAGTGTATAAGAAATTATCAGAATTAGAAGCTGCAATTAAAACAACTTAATCGCTAAGAAGAGTCTCTATTATAATCTAATAACAGAACACATTGTTAAAGATCTGCCTTAAACGGATTTGCAAAAGCTACTTCATATTATTAATGCTGCAAATTCAAGCTGAGCACGTTCCATCTCAATGTAAGGTGGGTGAGGTAATTATGATGTCGGTAAATTTATCAAAATGTGAACCGAAGGGTACCGAAATCAATTAATAGATTTTTTATAATCCGTTCCTACATGCGGCACGCAGTGCGACATGTTTGCTTATCCCGGCTCCTACGTCCCTCGAAGTTGAAATCGAAAGCCCCTCGGGGCTTTAGATTTCACCTCCCGCATGCCTGTGAGAGTTACCGAAGCCATAAGCCGTTACAATTCTAGGATATCATTCTAGGGTCTACTACGAAATCACTCTAGGGTCTGCTACAAAATCATTTTTTAATAAAAAAATTAAAGAGTAAATGTGAATATATCCTAAATTTGCAGGTAAAAGTACATTGAACAGACATTTACCAAAGGGATAGGTAAATGTCGACATTCGCCGCATTTCGAACTTTAACCGCAACATATATACAAGATATATGCCAGGTATTGATCGTAATTTTAGTTAACCTGAATGAATCAAACTCAGTTTATATTATTTTTACTAACCGAAAAGTTAAACCATCTGTCTTAACCCTCGAATAATCCCTAATGCAAACACTACTTCATTTTTCGAAATGACCCTTCATGCAAAGCTTAACATGAAATACATAAAAAATATCTGCTCCCACCCCACTCCTCGACATACGCCTATCTTGAGGTCACTGGTGTTAGATTGAATCGGATTTTTCACTCGTACATTCCATTTTAGTTCGGCGGTCACTTTCATTTTAAACTTGAATTGTTGAAGAACGATCAATATTTTCGAGATATTTGGATATTGTCGCCATCTAGTGAGTAAAAAGTGAATTATTTATTCTGAACTCAGTCTTGGATTACAAAAATAGATCAATCTATCTTCTAAACCTTGTAGACATACATACTTCCTATTCCAAATATGTACAGAAATACTTCCTATTCTGACCATTTGTAGGTATTTTTTTCAATCCATTTATTTTAGTACTTAATGTTACATGTTCTAAAAATTTCTTTCATTGTTGAAATTAGTTAGATTATAATCGTTCAAACCCAACATTATGGTAAGAGACATTCACGTCCTACTGATCGTTCAATTGGTAAAATTACTGATCGTTTTGAAGAACCTGGTTCAATGAAAGGTTGTAGACCGTATCAACATATTCATCCTGTTTGTACTCCTGATGTAGTGGCAGCTGTTAGTTAAATGATCGTAATGAACCAAAATCCATCGTTCATCAGAACTAAATATTTAACGAATCACATTACGACACATTTTGCATGTTGATCTTAATTTGCAGCCATACAAAATTCAACTAACCAAAAATTGAAGCCACCAGACCAATTATCGTCGTTTTGTTAATTGGTTGCTTGAACGAAATGAAGATTTCGCTGGGTATTAGATACATCAAAAACAATATTGTCCAAAAGCGGACAGTCCTAATTTTATTCACGAAGCAGGACTTCATATACTTTAAGACTCAGTGTTTGTTGTGGTTTATGAGCGCGTTATTGATTTTTCTTTGAAATCGATCAGAAAAATGCCCTTACAATAAATGGGAAAACGTTAACGTAACATGTTAACTGTTTTTTGTGACACAAAATGAATGGATTGCGTTTTAACGATCGTTGGTTTCAATAAGACTGAGCGACAATTCTTCACACCTGTCGTGCAACTATCCATGTATTGTCAACCCAGTACTTAATCGCAATGATTGTAAAAATACTTGTTCTTAATGGGACACTCTGTAGCAGCTGAGCAGTATTCATATGTTTATTATCTGGAGTTATTCCGCGTTACATATGGCCTGTAGTAGCTGAATATTATTCAGAGTTATGCCATACCATACGGCCAGCGGCAGACGAATATTATTCGTGTGAATATACTCAGATACATGTTTCTATATTATATTGACCACCCTATGGCTGAACGAGGTGTACGTGTACGTATTGAATTTAGTATAATAAAGTTGTTTTCGGCCTTTTCAAGTTTCTTCCTCTTCACCCGACAATAGCTTTTTATATTTAAACAAACGAAATTGTTAATCTAATTATATTTCGTGATATTTAACGCATTTTGTTGTGGCCTCTTCAATCCAAAAATTCCATTTCTCTAGATCATAACCGATTTAGACAACCATCGAAATCCAAAATCTTACGGAGTACCTCTTCCACTTCTCTTTACTTGCAACAATTTAATCATCCCTTAAAATTTTTTTTCGTTTCATTCGTTTACATATTATATTTTTTTTATTAATTAAAATAAATTTAATAAGCGGTTGCTAAGTACCTTGCCCTTCAATTATCAAAATGTCACAAGACGATAAGATACCAATGGATATAGATCCGACACTAAAAGATGACGCATCGAAAAAAACGCTTGGAATATACCCGGTCCGTCATCTGGAATTGACGCAGTGGAGGTAAAACTGCAAGAGTTTTGGGTAAACGACCCAGTAACATAGTTTAGAGTCACTGAGATACAATTTGAATTAAAAAAAAATCCAGTGATAAAGCGAAATACTTAGCAACACTCAGGGCGTTACCACCTACGGCCTGCAAAAAGATCGATGACCTTTTGCAAAACTCACCGGCTCAAAACCTATATACAACTCATTGAAATTGGCTCTTTTAGACAGACTCGCTACCTCGAATGAGCGACAGCTTGGAGCAAATTTTAGCGACCACATTATCAGGTCATTATGGTTACGTCGTTTGTCTCTTATCTTAAGTAGTTGTCGGACAACCGACAACTACTTCACAAGGAGAGTTAACGTACCAGGCCGAATTTACGAATTTTTAACGCCAGAACAGCAAATGTGCGAATTTTCTAAATCACGTTTCCGCACTCGCACCCATAACGATAATAGAGCCTCGAATAACAACTCTTCTCGCACCAGATCTTCAGAATGAAATGCTCTGGACCAAAGATTGTCCAGAATTGAAACGATTTTAGAAAAAATGTTAGAGGGCAAAAATAATAATAATAGATAAAGCAGGATGTCTGGTAGTCGACCAAGAAGCACCACATCTAATCGTTTCCGAATTTTGATGGAGTCTGTTTTTACCATCATTTTTTTAAGAACAAAGCCCATCGGTGCTTGTTACCATGTAAATACGAACGGAAACCATCAACAAGTTTTGATGGACAAAAAAACTAGTATCGACTCGTCGCAATTATTTTGCAAACAAAAACCCTTTTACGTCAACAGTCGAAACGGCAAACTCGACGTCAAAAAAGCCAATTTTTGAATTCTAATTTTGTTGAAACGGCCAACTCGACCTCTAAACTCCTTTAATTCCGGTTGCCACCGGACATTTTCAAGACGGCAATTACTACTCCATTTGAGTTATTTGAATTTACGCGAATGCCATTTGGTTTGCGTAATGCCACACAGATGATCAATATTTTGATTTAATTTTCGTATAAATCGACGACATTTTGATAGCTTCAGCATCTGAGGAAGCATACAAACTCCATTTGGAAAAACTATTTCAACGCCTTACCGAATTTCATGTGCACATTAAAAGCTCGAATGCGTTTTTGAAGCACAATCATTAGATTTCCTCAGTCATAAGACTACTCCAGACGGTATTTCACCATCAACGGAGAAAGTTAAAGCTATTATGGATTTCCCGACACCCACTTCTATCAGACGCATACAGCATTTTTTGGCATGGTGAATTATTACCATCGTTTTATTCCTAAACTTGCAAAACACTTATCTCCAATTCACTCTCATCTGGCTTTATTGCTTAAAAAGCCAAAAACGCCGAGGAATACTTGGCCTGAAGAATGCCATGTAGCGTCATTTATAAAAACTGCGATGATAAAAGGAAAATCATAAATCGAAATGAAGAATATAATACTTACTTTAAGTATACGAGTGTGTGTAACAACTTTATGGTATTTCTTGTAATTTCCTATTTATTGTTACACACAAACAGAATAAGAAAATGGAATTATGAATTTTATTTCGGAAATAACGAAATCCACATCCGTAATTAAATCGATACCACTTTCTTCCGTATATTGAACATACACAGAACACTACACGTCATATATTCGTGTATTAGCTCAATCCCGAGTTTAATCTCATCAAAATTCATAGCAAACAACGTATTGTTTACGCGCTGGCATGGGAATATGGTACAGAGCATAAGTATTTTTAATTTATTATGATTTTTACAGCATACAACATGATAATGTATAACAATTTCAGAATTATGTTGTAATTACAAAGTAGATACGCGAATATAGAGTAAGTAAGTAGGTGGCATTAAGATTTACTATAGATACTCATCATGTGCTCTCATTTAGAGTAAGTACGGAAAGTCTTAAATTAAACTACATCAACCTAGATTATTGGATAAAGAAATATGAAAATATTTTTTTATCTTCCCCCTCCCCGTGTTTTAACACCACATTGCGTATATATACGTACTTTAACCTCTGCGGAAAAATCGATCATAATTTTTCTTATACACCTCAATTTTCATGTCTATACATATACTCAACCTTATAACGTATATACGTGTATTAACTCGATACAATCAATCAAGTCAGGTGATAAAAGAAATATATTGGCTTCTAAGATGTTAACCAATTGATGACCGAGAGCAAAAAAAAACAGAAGATTTTCGTTTTTATGTGTTACGTGAAGATTGATTGTCTTAAGTTAATTCATCTGTATACAAGGTTACGGTATAAATATTTATATATTTCAATCATTTCTGACGTGGATATATTTACCTATTATCGAATTAAATTGTTATACAAACACTTGGTATGATATACAGTAATATTTTGACTTACTCAAAAAAGATGATGATGTCAATGATTTTAAAATCAGTTCATCGTTACAGCTTTACGAGATGTATGTGCTGCCCGATTTTCACATTGAAACATAAGAAATTATTGAAGGTAAAATAGTGTCCAGGATAAGAATTGGGGTAGAATTTTTTAGATCTTTACTCAGGTTTAATTGGGCTAGTATAACAAAACTTCTCTAACGAATTTCTTTGATATCCATTTGACTGGGTATCCAATGAAGTTTGACTTTATTCAAACTGCCTAGTCGATTTAAGGAAATTATCGCCTCCAATTAAGTTGCGAGGTAACAGTACTGAAGACAATCGTCTTCAGTCTTTGAAGGCGATTAAGAGGTCGCCCTCCAACCCAACTCATTATTCTAGGGTCACCAAATCAGTGAGACAAACTAGATTATGGGTCTGATCACCGAAACGTATAACCGGTACATGCGCCTGGGTTTCAGGCCACATAATTTACCAAAAAACTATTTGCATTACCAGTAAATGTTACATGCTTTATTGCAGTTCTCTTCTATCTATCTTCCAATCTAACAAGATCCCCATATACTTGACTTCCGAAAAGAGCGTAGTCGTAACCATCTCAGTTTTCCTAGGACCGACTGATAGACCCTGAATACTACACCAGGCTACAACTGTGTTAATCGCAGTTTGTATGCGATCATATATTACATCCGTATATTTATCTACCAGAATTATGGCGATGTCATCGGTATAACCCTGGCACCAAATTCGTTTTCATTTAGTTGGACTAGGAGTGAGTTGACCACAAGACACCACAAGAGCGAAGATAGAATTCTACCATGATGACATCACAGTTGCCAATACTAATGCTGTTAAAGTTAGTCGAAAGTTTCCAGCCGAAAAAATAAAAAAATCGATAATGCAGATAGTGTCTTTGCTATTCCAGCAATCATTGAACACTTTGTTTAATGAATCGAATCTTCCCGGACTCCCCACAAGAAACTTGACCCAAATTTTTATCCATCGATAGCCATTGACAAACCGCTAAAATAAACTTATATCTAGCCATAACAATCTAAAGGTTGATTTTATAGAGATTTCTGAATTTAATCATTATTGCATATAAGTATTTTAATTAGTTTTAATATAAGTGTTTTTCCGTTAGTTAGATAATTTTTCGTAGAATCAATTTTTTGTTTGGCTGGAAAATGTCGGAGAAAAATTTTTGGTTAGAAATCAATCAAACAAATTTAAAAACTTTTAACTTTCGGCTCGAATAGCAAAGACACTATCTGCATTATCGATTTTTCTATTTTTTCGGCTGGAAACTTTCGGCTAACTTTAACAGCATCCAATACTACTGTTTTCTCGAAACATTTTACGAGAACAGTAACTCTCTCGAATCGACCTAGTCTGAATCAAGTTAGATTTCACTAAATTTCCAGTCATAAAGTTATCACAGCAAATGTTTTGACCAATAACTTGGCTAGGTTTGGGTCTACGCCACTATCTTTGTTATTATTCCTAATGAAGATCGATCGCTTTAACTGTCTTCACCAGGAAATATAAGTCGATTATCTCATGTCGATTGTCCAAACTCTTCATTAGAACAATAAACAAGCAACGATTTCAGTTCTTCTTGAACTATGATGGACGCACCTTGATGGTCTTGTTAAGTATTCTCGCTGTATATTGTTATAAAGGTTATTACATGTTCTAAAAGAACTTTTGGAACAATGCAAACTGCGGGAAGTAAAAACAGAAACTTTCCACACCTCCTGTGTTGCTGTTCTACTTATTTTATTTACTGATTACAATTCCTTTTGTGTTGGCCTGATTGATGATACCGAATAGCTTAGCCTTGATTCCAAAAGTTAACAGGTTTCGTGACTGAAAGAATCTATTTGGGAAGTGATGTCATATTGGGCAAATTTAGCCTGAGTGAAGGTTAAACAAATGCTGCACCAACTTTAATCCTGGTTACTATTTTGACCTACAATCTTCCGCTATGTTTCAATTTGAAAATCAGAAAGTGCATACATCACGTAAGGCTGTCACATTGACCAAATTATAAAATCATTGACACAGTCATCATTTTCAAATAAGTCAAAATACCACTGTAATAACATGTGTTTGTTGTATTGGCTGATAGATAAGATAAAACCTTGATGGGCATTCTCCTGGGGCATTGTTCCTTGAATAATCTTTATTCCGAAAAAACCCGGAACATCGCAAATTGCGAACAATGTGGGAGAGATGAAGAAGAAACTGTAGAGCAATTCTAGTGCTTCTGTTATTCACACTCTTCCAATAGACTACACTGCTTTGTATCACTTTTCCTATTTGAGGCTGACTGACATTTGAGGATACCAGATATCTTAGACTTGATTAGGAGAACAAATTAACTTCGGAGCTGATAGTGTACGTTTTGGGAAGGGATGTCACAATCGAGCCGAAGTGACTGGAAAAAGAAGTATTGAATACAATAGCCATTATGAAGATAGATCTCCATTTTAGAGAGTACAAAATTAAAAAGTAATTTCTTCCTGAAAGACTAAGGGTATTGTGTTTAATAATTGAGTATGTGTTGTCAATCAGAGTCTTCTGAAAAGAGCGAGAAATTCTGATTCCCAATTTTTGGAAGTGTTAAAGTTAACCAGAGACCTGATTTGTCTTTTGAAAAAGAGTGAAAAGAGTCTTTTTACGGTTAACTAATAGGCTGTGATTCTGGACCTTACTGTAGGGTACTGCCAAAATGTATCTTACCAAGAAAATTGGTTCAATAAATTGTTAATATAAATTAACAAATAAAATGATCGTTACGCCACATTTAAAAATAAATAATTCAAAAATTATTCAAGTTAACGTCTGTATGCTTAAACTGTTGCAACGTCAGACTCTTTAGTTATACACGCGATGTAACGAATATGCATATGTCAACGCAGTCAACAGTAGAGTTGTTATACTCGTAGTATGCGGTCTACGTAGTAGCAGTCAAAATAGAAGCAGATTAGACTCCAACCGAGAGCAATGGATTATTTTTATGTTTGTTTTGGAGAGCGAGAGATGTTAACCCCAACAAGTGATAGTAATGGTCGATTTGAGCCGTATCGGACAAATAGTACAAGTTTCTATAACACTTTCATATGAATATGCTTTTATTCTTAAATGTCCCATATCCCAAATATATGGATATAGAACCAACACTTTTTAAATAGCAGTTTATTCTAAAATATACTATAACCATATTAAAATTGGATATAGGACTCAACATTATTTTATAATTGACTAAATTGTTGTTGTTTGCTTTTGTCCAATATCCAATGCAAAAATACGTTATTTACCGAAACTTTATAAAGCGATGTCGTTTTAGACAAAATATTTAGTTTACGTAAATCTCTCGACGCTAGCATACGATAAAATAATTAATAATGAACTTGTTAAGGTAATTTTTAACTGTAATTTATTTTGATATTACTAATAAATTAAATTATTAATAATTAGCGATGAATCATCACCAGTCCGAACGAGTGTTAAACGCTAAATAAGTTTAAATTATTTATAATATATTAATACAAAGTTAAAACAAACTAATTTTTCTTTTACACTACGTTGATTCGAATAATGTTTTCAGAATACTAGCTGACGTTCTGAACTCAAGCGCAGATACTAATAAAACCTCCAGCTCCATTTTATCTATATTTGGAGACGACTCGATAGATGATCCTAACTTTGAGCCAGGCAATGATGATATAAAGGAAGAGGATTTGAAAGTCAGAGCAAATTAACTCGTTAGCGACGTTGTCTCGATTCAAAAAATATTGCATGCAGGAACGTAAGAGATACTGAAACTTCAACTCGTAAGCGCAAAGTTAACAAAATTAACTGGAAATATCAGGTCTTATCAAGGCAGGGAAAACGTCAGGCAGGGTTAGAATATATAAATATATGGAAAAACAGTTCCTGGAAAAATGAGGGAAAGCGCCGGTATGTGAGAAAGCCTGTCCAAATAACTATACAATAAACTTTACGGTATAATTCAGAAAAAAATCCACAATGATTTCTGGATATTCTCTGATGTAGAAAAAAGAATATTTAATACTAAATATGTAACTGTGGTACTTGTTAAACGAAAGAGAACGACTTGCGAAACATCGCGAAAACAAAATTCGTTCTATTATTTCCTGCAACATGGCAAAGAGTAGCTGAGAGTATGTCGATCATTTTTTCTAACCACATTGTCCATATCCCAGCGAATAATCTATTATTTTTTTAAAAATAATTTTGATCCGGCCAGTGCCACTGGGGTGCCAAATCCATCTATAAATAATAACTTATCAATATAATTCGAGGTCATATATTTGAGAGCTGAGACACAAAGGCAATATCCCTGATCTTTTTATTAAAATAATGTTTAAGTTGTTGAAATCGGAAAATGGATTAGATAATATTAAATATAATATCTATAGAAAAATCTTTAACACTGAGTACAACTTATCATTTTTCGTGCCCAAAAAGGATATATGCGATACATGCTGTAAGTGCATCAGATTTAAATGACAAACAAATCGCGGAGTATTTAAAACACAAGGAACTTAATGAAAGTGCCAAGGAACGCAAAAAGGTAGGTAAGGAGTTAGTTCAACTTGATTCAACTGTGGCAATTATTTCTTAACGTTTTGAAACTGCCAAAGGAAAATGTATCCTATTTTTTTTATAAAAGATAGCTGAATTTGTACAATTTAACTGGATATTGTCATTAAAACGGCGTAACATAATGTTCCATTTGGTATTAGAGCTAAAACGGACGTAAAATTATTCTGTGGTCTCATTCTTGTGCTCCGCAGAATTGGAATCGTATCACAGCACTAGCGTTAACACAGCACTAGCGTTGGTGAAAATAATCACGTGCACGCAATAATTCAACGATTTTCTGTACCAGGTCACTCCCGAGTACAAGAAGTCGACGCCGTGCACAGTGTCATTGAGAGGCATCTGAAGCACATATAATATCATAGTCCTGTATCTCTTTTGCGGCATTTAAGGGCCATGGACTATGACAAAGTTCATTTAAGATTGATGCAGATGCACACAAATGATTTTTATAATTACAACAAGGCCTTTAATGTATTATTTTTATATTATTTAAAATAAAAAAATTTATATTTTTATTTAAAAAAAATGTGGTATGTATAATTTTTCGTGTCCTATATCTATAGAAATTAGGAATTATCCATAGAAATTAGTTTTCCGGGAAAACAAATAGATTTTAATTAAATGTTAAAATTTCGATTTCTCAATAATTTTACAAATAGCGTACAGGACACTTTAATACTCGCACGGCGTAGTGTCATAGCCTTCATTAGTGGTAAACGGCTTATCTTAACAATTTATTGTGTGAAATAAAGAAAAGGAAAGTATTACTAAACTCTGGTCGTCTTAATTTTTATTATTAAAGCCGGAACATTATTTAAGAGATATTCTAGAGTTAAGATCTTAATAAACTTGAACTTTGGTTAGTTCAAGTCATCAAATAGGCAACTTAGTGGTGTCGGGAGATTAATTTAAACTAAAGGTCTCACCTTTGAGATGATGAGTGATACTAAAGTATATAATTCCCATTATTAGTTTCAGTTTCATTGTTGGTCGGGTAGTATAGAGTTAGAGGTCATTCTTTATATTATAATAGAAACTCGTGTATTTGTTCCTTTTAGGTCACAGATCTTATATTCTTTCAAACTCACAATCGACCCCTCAACATAATGAAATATGGTCTACTGCTAAAATCTTAGTGTTTTGGAATTTAAGAAGCTTCTCCGTTCACTGCTTTATAATTCCCTTGAATAATTGAAGATTCCAAAACTTTTTAAGCCGTTTCTTAGTTGTATGTATTTCTAAAGCCTAACGCACGATCTGTGAGTTGGATCAAACATCATGAGTTATTTTTTAAATTAATCAGAATCTTCGAGTTTGCCATCAGATTTATTGATTCAATAGATATTGAACCTTTTAATCGTCACTTTTACTATCAGTTTTAGGTATTGATAAGTTTTGGTATTGATTGTTCTATAATGAGCGTAGGGTTAGTGATAAATTGTACATCATATGGAAATTTTGTATCAAATAACTAGTAGACGAGAGTTTAGTTGACGAAGTCATTAGCATACGAAAGTACTATGAATTGATTACTATGTATAGGTAAGCTTAAACTATAGGTAACCGTTGAAAACCAAATAACGAAATCTCCATTTGAAAGACGAAATTGGCTTATCATGGGCTTGTTAACGATATGAACAGGTAGTACATTTAGAAACATCAAGTACTAACCAAATACCATACTAAGAAAATAATGTTGAATATTGGTAGATTAAGAGATACCAAAAAAATAACCTTCAAATCAATAGCGTCATTAATGATAACCTAATCGGCACTCTTGATTTTAAATGAGAACAAATACAATTGTCTACTTCAACAGTTTTGCCAATATGCAATTCGAAAGAAATGGCAAGTAAAAAAAATGGAAGATATGATTGCCGCAAATACACAAACGAAACATTCAAAAGCACTAAAAAGCAACGAAAAATTGAAACAAGCGTTCTATTAGATCCTATTCACCTGAAAATTTAAATAAAAATTATATAAAACAATGAACTGGATAAGTCATACAGATGATTAACAGTGTGATAGATGCAACATCTCGACGACAATCATAACGAGACAATCAACACCTTTCTAGCATTGGAACAAGGCAGTTGAGTAACATCATGAAAGTTATTAGGAGGCCATTAAGAAAATTTCGATATCGGATCCAAAAGCGAATTTTTCTATTATGAAAATCCGATATCGCAAAATTCGCTAGTGTGAAACTAAACAGAAAAAACTACATCGGATTTTCCGAAAGTCGAATGTTAAAATTCGACTGCTATTTCGTTTTGGGTTATCGATGAAAAAATTCGATATCGGAAAAAATCCAATCCACCTGATGTTATCCCAGCTCAACCTACAAGAATCAAACTTAAGAGCTAGGGAATTCATCCCTTGACTTGTTTTATATGGTTTACAATCATATGCATCGGTTTATACTTCTGGTTTCTATTATCAACCATTGGCATTATTATCGCCGGAAGCAAAATTGATTGCCTTGAGTATATGCAGTATATATTATATGCAGTAACATAACCGTTGATGAACAATAATCGAGTTGATAATGTTAGATACACACATTAGATATTTAGTTTGAGTTAAAAAAAAATATAAAATTTTGTTAAGTAAATGTTTACACACAACCGAAAAACATCAACATGGTACCTTTTTGTATTTTCTTATCATCATCCTCTCTCTTATCGTTTCCCATCTGTCAAGAAACCGAAAAAAATTGTTGTTCCGTACATCAATTTTATTTAAATTTAAGTTGTTTTCCTTTTTTCTGGTCTATCGTTTTCTGTTTTAGATTAGTCAGTAGAATACTTCCTCCTAGTTGTGTATTCTTGTCACAACATTTTCTTTTACCTAAACACAGGGTGCTCAAGAAAAACAATAACTTTAAATTGGTTTTACAACTTTGATTGACACGCTTTGTCTGCTACAAGACTCATTGTCAACACAACGTTGTTGGTTGTGATTTGAATATAAAAATTTATTTGCACATATTGTGTTTATGAGTGTGTGTATAGCAAATACCCAAGCGTGGATGGTGTTAAGACATAATAAAACAAATAGATGATGGGTTAGACATATTCTTTATCTAATAAAATTCGAAAAAATTTAAAATATCATTAAAATCGTATCAAAACTATTTGAAGTGGATGTTGAAATGATAGCTAAGGGCAACAACATAACATACATAGATACAAATCGATTACATATCATTGCATTGAGTTGGGACGAATATGTTGAATGTAGATTTCGGAGAAACTCTCAAGTGGAAACTGAAAATATGTTAGAAATTTAATTCAATTTTTAAATGAGGTGTGGGGTAAGGGAATGTTTGGCAAAATTTTGGAAACTACGTATATATATATATATATATATATATATATATATATATATATATATATATATATATATATATATATATATATATATATATACATATATAAAGGGTGCAGATACTTGGTTTCTGTTAAGTTTGATTTGATATTTCATTATGGATGGACTTAAATCAGAGCAACGCTTGCAAATTGTTGGAATTTTTCGTCCATTTGTATCGCGCACATAATCGTCCTTCAGAGTGCCATAATAATAAATCGTATTGAGTTCGATCACGGTTATTCTTAAACATAAATATAATTAAATTCCACAGAAAGTCCATGTTGTTTGAAATCGTACTATAATACTCAGAATTCATACAATTTATGGAGTACGGTTCCTACGTTTAAGAAAATTCATCAGAAAATTTTAAGATCCGTAATTTTTAATTTTATTATAAATAAACATGGTATATATATACCCAAAGAATAATAGAAATCATAAAAATCATATGAAAATAAAAAATTATGACAAACAAAAATAATAAAATTCATGGGCGGTTCTGATTAATTATTAACAGGTTTCAGCCCAATTGCTCGCACTACTACACTGAACCAAATATACCACTCAATATAACAAATTTTTGACAAAAATATTGATAAATATTTGTCAGTATTTTTATTGTTATTTTGAACAAATTATTTCGTTCTGATAATTTATTTTCATTTCGAATTAAAATATTACAGTTATACCTTCATTTATATTTTTCAACAAAAATATAATTTTTTATTATTCTTAATGAACATATTCTTAACAATATTTATCAGTATGATAAAAATGTATTCTATATGATAAATTTATCAGTTTTTTTTTAATGGTCTAACTGATCAGTTTGCTATCAAAGTGAACATCAATCTTGATCGATAAGAAAATAGAAATTTGCGAAAATGGCCGATATTTTGCGTACATTATTGTAATTCGCTAGCACTGAATGTACTCGACTGAATAGATCTTAGAAATAAACCCAAAATCCCTACTCCAAAACCATCGGCCTTAAAAACTAAATGAGTAACTCATTATAATAACTGGGGAGAATGATTATAGAAGGGGAAGTTCAAAGTGAATGTTCCCTTCCCGGAAATATGTTCCAAATTAAGAAAGCTTTTTCTTTTATAATATATTTTTAACCGTGTATTTTTATGTATTTAAATTAAATTCATAAATTACTATAACATACTCATGTGCATATTCTGAAACATATGAAGTTAATTTAACAGAATTATTAAATAAGAAATCTATTAAAATCAAAATATTCCAATCGATAAATCCACTTTTCTTATTGATAATATATTTGTTAAACTTTTTAGCTAGTGATAAGTTCGTAAATCTCATTGATAGGAATCTTTGTCGGTTGTATATTGAGAAGGAATTTTTCAATGTGAATTTAATTTTAGTCAGTTTGAACAATTTTTTTTTCAGTGTACTATTATCGGTATTTGCAGGATTCCCACGAAATTTCCACGAAAAAATGTTTCATTGAACCTCGTTGTCATTCTGTTTACGTTTAACAATTTTTAAAAAAATAGTCAATTGCTGCCTTCTTTTGGCTTCCAATTGCTTTTGGAAATGTGAACTGAGTTCGATAAATGGATCAAAATGTAACACATGTGATTTTATGTTTTCGGAAGGTTGTTTTTAATGAAGCATTTTAAAGGTTGTTTTTATCGATGCAAGTGTAAAATTTTGAATTTCAATATTTTTTTGACTTTCGGAATTGCATGAATCATTTAAAAACTGTGATTGATCCATTGTATCTTCTTCCCTTAAATCATTGTCTTGTCTCACTATTTGTTGACTGTCAGAAATTTGTTAATCGTCGAATCCTTCTCCTACCGCACGAGAATAAGTTTAATTAGAATTCACTGGTTTAATTTTAACATCATCTGCAACAATTTCAGGTAATATTGATTTCCACTAAAAGTTTTAAGTTGTCATAATTTAAAATCTTAAACTGCTTCCAGGCTTGAGGAATTGCTAGACTATCATCGTTGTCCATTACATCCAAAATTCGTTGAATGGATCTCCTATAATAATAAACTTTAGAAATGGCGATAACTTTCTGGTGCATTGGCTGGATTAGCAACGTCGTGTTGGATGGAAGCAAAGCTACTTGGATGTTCGGGTGTTCTAAATCTTGAGGACGTCCATGAGCATTGCCTAGAAGCAGTAACACCTTCAAGATTCGATTTTTCGTTTTCATCAAATATTTTTCTACTTCTGGAGCAAAACCGTGTTGTAATGAATCCGTTTTAAGCCAAACGGTGTGTTATCGGTGTGTTAATTTGTTACAAATTCGTGGTAAACGAGGGATAACTATATATATATAAATATATATATATATATATATATATATATATATATATATATATATATATATATATATTAATATGTATATATATATATATATATATATATATATATATATATATATATATATATATATATATATAAATATATAATATATATATATATATATATATATATATATATATATATATATATATATATATATATATATATATATATATATATATATATATATATATATATAAATATATATATATATGTATATATATATATAAATATATATAAATTTTTTAATCTATTTTTGGACCATACTGTTTCAACAATCATGCTTAATCGGTTTCGATCACTCTACATATTTTGGTTAACAACTGGAAGATTTCAGAACGTATACGCTTAAGAAGCTATAACAAGGGTTGTAACAATATGTTGAACAATTACTTGAATTTAAAAAAAAAATATTATGAATTCATAGGTGGACCACAGCTGATTTCACACACGCGTTGAAAAATGTAGCTTTGGTTTTCTCAACATTGAGTATGTACTCCAAGCCATGAAAAGCATTTTGAACGTATTACTTCGGTACCGCATGTTTTTGTTATAGTACAACCAAGGTATACGATTCTCTCAACACTAGTGTTCGTAGTTACCAACTTCCTTTGCGTGATCTAGCAGTTTCTGAACTTTCAGTGTCTTGCCGACATGTCTATGTGTTAGCAGGTAAATGCCTTCTTCTTATTCAAAATCATCCAGTCAGGAACATGTATTTGGTTTTAAACTCCTTGTTTTTGAGGTCAAAGGAAGCTAAATATTATTCCAGTATATCAAGCCCTTCGTTTACTCCTAGTTTATCATTTACCCCTTTTAGTGTTATCAGGAGGTACCGGGTTCGAACCTCGATCCGGATCAAGATGCAAAAAGGGATTAAGCCGTCACATCGTTCATGTCAGGACTATAGGCTGACATGGAGCGCAGAATGCGCAGATGGTTCTACGAAAAATCCGACCGTAAATCAGATAGTCGTACATAAAAGTGGTATCACAAAGGACCAATCGCCGGGCTACGTGTGCGTTAGCAGCCGCAATAACATAACAATACTGATACAGTATTCTTAAATTTTTATTTTGAGTACGTGATAAAAAATCTTCAAAAGGTAAACGGAAGTGGCACAACAGTGTGATACTTTTAATCAGTAAAAACTCACACCGATACTATATTCTATATTTCTTTTAAGCACTTTTCTTCTCTCACCTCTATTCAATCTATCATTAGATTGCATATTCTCCGCAATGTTCTCAGGTGTCTACTATAACTATGTATAATCTAGTAAATTCTCTACGGACCTCGTCCATTCTATTCTGCCAAGCTTCCTGCTTGATGCCTGCATTTTAACATCCATCATTGAATACTTCTTAATCAATAGATCGTTTGGCGCTCCATTGCTGAAAGATCTATAGGCGTTATTACCGCAATCACCAGAACTGCACAATATCACCGACTCAGTGTTAACGACGTGGTATTACTGACACAATGTTATCAATTAATTCAATTTAAATATAATTAATTTCATTTTATTTCAGTGTTCTGAACGAAATTAACTTAAAGACGACATTGAAATAATTTTGACGACTCGGATGCCGATCCTGATTTTACACTCGTTATAGCAGTATCCGAATGTTTTAAAATATAAACGATATCAAAGCGAAACCTACCAAATGGTAACTAAAGCTTGCCATTGAAGCGGGAGGTAGGTACCGTGTTCGGATCCCGATAGGGGCAATTATTCGAATGAAATAAGCTGTTTCTAAATTTGGGCATTCTCAGAATATCGATGTAAAATTAGTAGCAATGATGTGTTGGGTTTGCTGGAGGAATTTCTCAAAAACATAAATTAACTATCCTCGAAGGTAGTTATTGAATATGTAAACATGCCAAGTCTTTGCCACTACATAAGTTTCTATAGATCAAAAAAAGTCTCACATATAGCGCACTTATTGAAATTCTTATAACAAATGTAGACGTTTTGGTAATAAATTATATAGTTATAACTTGATTGAATTTCATATTAACTGCGTTCTTGGGTGTCATTCGTTACGTTCATCATTTACTTCCATTGTTTTTCTTTAGTTTTTATTTAGAAACATGGGCTTCCACTAGACTAAACCATCTGACTGTATTGGGGCTATTGTTTTCAGCTAGCCCCGAGTTTTATCACAGCGGCTTGCGTCGTTCTCTTACAGATCATTGCTGGCCTTACAAATTGTTCCATTCCAATGGTATGAGTATTATGTCATTCGGGGGTCTTTCTCACTGTACGACCGATCCCATCTACACTTGCATTTTCTGAATTCGGTTTCGGCAGGTTGAACGTTGTGAAGCAGGTTGAACGTTTTACTGGCGTTGATTGATGTTTTTTTCCGTATCGTCTGTTTTGTTTTTCCTACAGTACAACCGAAGTATACGATTTTCTCACCATCGTCTCATGGTTTTACTGATGTTAATTTTGAGCCCCTTTTCCTTTGTAGGTCACACACAGGTTTTAAAGTTTCTATTGCATGTCAGCAAGGGGTCATCCGCATATGTACTAAACCAAGCATATGTTATTGTTTTGTCATCTATCATTCATCAAAACTAGTACCAAATATCCACTTTGATAATATCCACGTTGGTAATTTTTACATTAAATTAGTTCTTGGCTTAAGATAAAGCTGTATAACAATAGATTTGATGAGAATTTGGAACAACTGACTGTAACTATTCTTTTTTAATTACAATGTTCAAGGAAGTCGTGCGATGGTACTCACTGGTGTGGCCAATAAATTACGCCATTAGCACAATTTTATTGTATGCCCCATTGTAATATTCATATATCATATATTTACCAAAACAACTGAACACACTCTCTTTGCACGTACTTGTAACTGTTGTATTGTATGTATATTCTTATACAATGGTATTCCATTCCATTTCTTTCAATACTCGAGGATGGCAAAAAATCTTTTTAATAGCCTTTTATTTCATATACTCGTACATAAAAGAATACATATATTTGCGTCAGTGAAAAACTCTCATTTAGGATTTACCAATAACAACACATGGTGGCAGAAGAAATAAAGTCGACTAACAAAACAGTAAAAATAAGGAAAATTGAAAATTTTCCAAACTATAAGTACCGTTATTGCAATGAAAGAAAATCCTTTTTTCTACTTTCAATTGTTTGTTTATATTTAGAGCAAATATTAGCAAAAGATGGTAGCGTTTCAAATTCAGATGTAAAAATCTCGCTTATTGTTGTATAACATAGTTAATGGTACAGCAATAAATTATAAAACCAATTGTTTTTTACAAATGGAAAATGGAATCTCTAGATTTCTATTCCTTGTTATAATTTAAATTTTGTGTTTGTAATAATTGAGGTACACACATACCACAGAAAGTAGCAACCGGAAGTAATAATAGTAGAATTAATTGTAAAACAGACGTGCCATTGGTTGATTGGCGATTCTCACGCTTGAGGTTAAGGAAGGTTTGGCAGTAATGGAGTATAACAACAGCAATGTATAAATAATTCATCTTCCCTCTCGTATACCACATCACTGATCGAATAATTCAAGCTTCGAACCCAGTGTACAATTTTCAAATCATTCATACCATTCATATGACCAGCTAATTATGAATAAAAAGTAACATTGGATATGGAACGAACAATCTTCATAGTTAAAACCCGTATACAATTGGTCAAACCAAATCATGGTGTAAACTTTGAACCGCTTAGTTGGTTATAATTATAATCTGTGATTATACTGTGTTGACACATCTGAGGTGCTGTATCTTCGCAAATATAGAAGCGAAAGCATATCCAAGAACACTGAAGTACAAACCCCACCATGAGTTTAGTCAGTCAACATAGTTGTGAGTGAATATCAAAGAGGTGAATAACCATTTCATTGATGTAATTCATCCGATCGAAACTCTTGTCTACCAAAATTACTTCATTATAATATAACTTCATAAAGTTGTCGCCAATAAATAATTTATAATAGAATCACTTCTAAAGTGGTGACTTCGAAGTGATCAAAATTCAATAAAGAGACTACCAATCATATTTTTATTTCTGTGGTCATACGTCATCATTTATGACCTACAATTTTTTTCTCCAGTCACTCAATTGGTCCATTATGACATCCCTTCCCAGACGCACACTCTCAGTCCCGAAATCTTTTTGTTCTAATGAAGTCCAAAATATCTAGTATCCTCAAGTTCGTCAATTGATCATCTATGGTAAGAGTATGAAGTGCTCAACAGTTTCTTCCTCTCCGTCCCCACACTGTTCGCAGTATGAGATGTTCTGAATTTTCATTCGAAACATATGACTATTCCGGGAGCAGTACCCCGTGACAATGCCTAGCAAGATCTTTAAAGTGCGTCTATCATAATTTAAGAAAGACTGGGATCTTTGCTGGTTTACTGATACAAATAAGATTTTGGATAGACGATCAGAGATGATGATCTCTTTTGGTGCAGATCTCAAAAGTGATAGTCAATTTCTTGTTTAAGAGATAACAACGTCACTCCTAGAGCGGGCTCAGGTCCCACAAAAATGAAAGCCGCATCCAAACGGGCCAATTTATCGGCAAATATATATTCCCTTTGATACACATGTGACTGCGGGTATCCAGTGAAGACTTACTTTATTCAACCTGGCTTGTCGATTTAAGGCACTTTTAGTTTTCAAAACAAGTTTCCATGAAACAGTATTGGAACCAATCGCATTTAGGGCAGCCTATCAGAAATGATGCAGATACGACGATCTCTGCAGTTTATTTCTTTTACAAACAGTGCTGCTTTAAAAATTACAGCAGTTTCTGTCTGAGAATAGTAGTGTATCTACCAAGCGGGATAGATAACAAGACCTCAGGATTTTGTATGTATAACCCGACACCAGCTAGATGACGACATACTACCGGAGGGGTAGAATGGGCTGTTATAGTCCCGTATGTGATATCCGGTAATAGTTACATGAAATAATTTCTCGAAGACATGCCGTGTCATCTAACTGTCTGAGAGCATGTGGGCTTGCCCACCTCCCTCTATACTTGACAGTGCCTGGAAGGGCCAAATAGATTTTCTTTGCACTGTAGGCGAGCGACTGTTTGCGCTGCGCACCTTCTGATCCAAAGATCAAGCGGCAGCAGACCCACAGCCAGCTCAAAAGCTACAGAAGGTGTGATGTGCACATTTAGAGGTCTCTCTCCAATTCCGCTTATAGTTCTAGGTCACCAAATAAATGCGGAAAACGAGACTATGGGTCTGATCATTGAAACGTACAGCCAGTACGTGAGTCTGTTTTTCAGGCCCCATGAATTTATCAAATGACTGTTTGCATCTGCAGTAAATATTGCATTTTTTGTTGCATTTCTCTTCTATATGTTTTTTCCAAGTTATCTTCCGATCCAACCAGACCCTCAGATACTAGGTTTCCGAAGAGAGTGGTTTCCTATTTCCTACAATACTTATATATTCGTATAAAATCTAAAGTAGATTCACGGAAAAATGAGTGCGGGGAGTGGGACCCCATGTTAAACAATTCTAAAGAAAACGCCTTACTAAATATCATCATCGAAGGTTGAAACTGGACGGTAGGAGCAATCCTTGAACAATTAAGCAATGGCAACAAATCATTATCTTTCTATTCAGCAAACCTTTCTCCATCTGAGATTTAATATTCTATGTTTGATGGAGAGTTGTTTTGTATGTATCAAGCTATGAAAGCTTTACAATGTTACGACTAGCACGATTCGTACCCGTACTTTTGACAGTTCACTTTGTTTATTTTATACACTAAATTGTAGAAAAATGCAACTGGTGGGGGTTACTACACTAGTCTTCACTTCACTGCAGTTAAAAAAACTTGTCCGATGATTTACTACTGATTATAAACAAATCAGTGGGATTCTCAATCTATCCATTCAATTCCCAACAGTCAATGTAGTGATGCATACATTTCGGGTAGTATGTTTCGAGATATTTCCATGCGTCACTGGTTTCTATTACTCGCTAAATGATGTAGTTCATTTTATAGTGTTATCTCTTTTCTCATTTGAGGCGTTCAAAAAGATAACATTTCTCGCTCTCCGAAATAAAATCAATATAAAAACATTGCATTGGCTTCGCTTTGGATTTGAACCACCGCCTTCGATTTTGACTTCTACTACGTATATTACTTAATCTGAGCCGATGACAAACTAGGCTTAACATTAAGATAACATCAAACAATTCATTAATGATTTACGACACACAAGTTGGAAAAATAATATGATTCCAGATGGTCTCTCCCGTATCGGTAGTCTATGTAAACTTGCGTTAGGTATATAGAGGCCATAGATACTTCTGCTCAAACTAGTATAGTTCATTTTCAACAGTTGAATAAAGCTCGGTCACGTAGATTGACAAAATCTCTCATCCAAATCCAAACGAACATTAGTCGCATTCGCAAGTAAAAGTTGCAACGAAAACTTATTGGTTGTATTAAAGAAGCGAACTTATCCGTCATATATACGCTCTACATATGGAAATTATTCTGTACCACAAGCAAGATTGAACCTAAGCCATATAGATTTGAACAGACCTTTCTCAATATCTAATGGTTACTCGTGTTTACTAACAATAATTAAAAGATTCACGAAATGGCCTGAAACTATCCTACTGCCGACAAATCATCAGTTATAGTAGCAATAAATCACAATTGATCAAAGGTCAGAATTTAATCTAAATTGTTTTCGGAACTAACGAACTTCGTTCCACACGATCTTCGGTCAAACGAATATATGTTTGTAACAATAGACAAGGTAGAACTAAACAACACCCAATGTAAATGAATCTGTTGAGCTTGTAAATGAGATTGACAGATAAATACCCAACTGTGGCAAAATGTAACGTAACACAAATCTTAAAAGTATCATCCAAAAGACATGTAATTCTATTCGTCAACAGTTTTATTTATACGAATTAAATAAAAAATAAATTAAATTTAATGTGAATAAATTATTGTCGCGGAAAATGAATTACGGTTACGGAGGCAACATTTTTCTGCGATTTTTTTAGGGATTTTTGAAAAAAGAGGGTGAATTTTGATACTGTGATGCGTGCTGTCGTATCCAAATAACGAAATCTATAGATGAATTATGTTGATAGCTTTTATGTTTGTGTAACAAATTGGGCTTTTCGATACACACACCAAACATAATATCTTAGCAACATAATTTATTTTTTGCACAAAATCTTGTATATACTCACTCGTACACACAATTTGCCCCAGGTGTTGAATATATACATTTCCCAATCTATCGATCGGTGTATTGTAATTTTGTAAGATAACGAAATAAGTAGGTATCGATATAATCTTTTCAGATTTCGGTTATCTGAACGTATATGATGAATAGTATGTACTACACATATGTACAGTACATCCTCAACTGACGCAAACGCGGTATCGGTTGAAATTCTATAACTATTTTGTCAATTTACATCTGAAAGCAGCCTATTAAATTCGGTTGATGTTGGATAGTCAATTTGGAATATCTATTGTTGATTAAGATAATTGTGAAATTACTTCCAAAAAAGGAGCATCTGGCCGGAATTTTGTTTCTAAAGGTACAAATCTAATAATAGCTTAAGGATTTAGAGTTAAGTAAAATATAAAACAGAGTTTGCAAATCATGATAACATGACCGCCCAGATGGGGCAGTGGTTAAAACTGCGGCAGTTGGTGCGGGAGGTACCGGATTCGAATCCCGATAGGGGCAGGATGCAAAAGGGATTTTTCACCGTGCAATTACGATCTGTGGTGTGAATAAACACAACTATATTATTGTCATGGACCTACCCATCTTCCACGCCAGACTGGCATGGAGCTATGCAATGTGCAGATGATTAGGAAAATCGGACCTATAGCCGCACGTCCTCGAATTGGCTGTAATGGCGTAAAAGTAACGACGTAAATAAGCGAACCGCGAAAGAGTAGGGACTGCCTTGAGTCCCAAAACAGATTGCAAAGAAATAATAATAAAAACATGAAACATGGTTTGGGTAAGGGATTTACAAAAAGACCTGCAAAAGTGTTTTTTATAGATGTGGAGATGCTATCCAGTATTCAACACCAAATTTTAACTTCAGATATAACTATGAATGAGTAATTAATTTGGGGTTACAACATGTATGTTCAAACGTTTCAGTGTAGTATTGATCGAGAAATTGTGAAAATAATTCAACAAACATGATTGCTGGAACTTTGGCATCGTTGATGTAGTTGTTAATCATACATTCGTATGTATATTTTTTTTTACGGTTAGTTTTATTTGGGTGCATGGCGGACTTTTAGACTGACCTAGCTTCTTGTAACTGTCAGAGCTCCTGCACCCAACGCGCGATCCTTCAAGTAAAGATTGATAGCTGCCTTAAACTTGTGCATTTTATACTTAAAAGGAAACTGAAAACCAGCAAACGAATTCCACTTCTTAGATGTTCGATTAATAAATTCGTGGTTTGCACCTTCAGTTCGAGGTTTCGGCAGCTTCACCGTAAACCTATGAGCATTAACCGTTCCTCGTGTTACCCGTCCTGGCGTAACAAATGGTGGTATTTTCTCATTTAATTCTCCAGAACATTTACCATTTATTAATCTATAGAACATGCAGAGTTCTGCAAACGGTTCTATATATCTGGATAACCTGATGCGATTTAAAAAACCGTCTGCGTCTATTGAGGAACCCGAGTTTACGTGAAGCTGTTTTGGTCAATGCGATAATGTGTTTGTCATAATGGCCAATGCGACATTGTCAAGGCTTTTGTTATTGTTGTCGCTGCAATATATTTTATAAGTTATGATTTTCGCCATCTGATAAAGCTATTTACGGGAGTTAAGATATGGTCATCTCCTTGATGGTGGAAGAAGTCGATGGTGGTTTAAATTGTCATACTGTACCCAAAGATATACAAAGATGTTTGCACTAAAGTAACGAGTTGTTGCACGTTGTTGCGGACACCAGAATGTGTTATATATCGCATCACAAGCTCAACGACGTAGTGGGTCTGCAAAATACGTGCGATTTAAACCTTTTACAGTTTCACAGTAATATTTAAACCAGATAATTAGAACCGCTCAAGTTTTTAAGATAAACTTGTGAGGGGAACCAGAAATTTAATTCTGAAGTTCAAAATAGTTCGCTTCGTTCTCGCTTATTCGTGACAAACTGTCAGTGACAAAGTTTGATTAGCCTGAAATGTATTGAAAATTTGTTGACTACTGAGAATAATAATCTCAATGATCTTGTCGTGCATTTCGTTCAGTTTTAGAGCTTGTTGCGCAAGTGGGACTATTGAAAGCAAGAATTTCATTGCTAAGTATATGGTGCATAATTTGCTATCAAATGCATAATATTTCACTTTGGCTGGTAGTAGCTTTCCAAAGAAAAATGATAGAGATTCCCAACATCCCTTATTTAGTTACTGAAACTCATTGCAATCTTCGATGATTGAACGCGTCATTGCAATCGTCTGACCAAGTAAAATGGTATAATATGATATCGGCCCCCACTAGGTCTCCAGTTAATTCTTTCAATCCATATTCAAAAAGCGGAGATATTCCCAAATCTACGATATGTTCCAATTTAGAATGCGGTGCTATATAGAATATTAAATCTAGTCTTTGCAGTCGAACGAATGGAAGTTGGTATTTAGTAACGATATGATGAAGTACGTTATGCTTAACAGATAGTTGTCATGCTCTCTATTACCAGACGATTAACAAAATGGAAAATGTTTGTTGATAGTCTGGTAACAGATTGCACAAACCCTTCTGGCATTGAGTCATTATTCTGAGCCTTAAGACAAGGTTAGGATAATTTCCTTAAAATAACAAGCTTAAATTTGCCATAATTTGAGACAGTAGATTAGTCTTCCCCCATAACTTGGTATTTCTCCAATACAGAAAAAAGTTTTATTTTACTTCAAAACTTTTCCATTAATTGGTCAGTAAAATCTGATAAATATAAGCTACATCCTCATTGTTGTATAGCGTGCACTAAAGACATCTTATATGCTACTGCATCGGAAATAGCTTTAATATTTTATTAATTTCCCACCTATAATTTCAGTAAAAAAATTGTTCAGTTAAAACCTTCTTAATACTTGATTTTTCAGTAATTAACTATGTTGTGCTGGATGCGGAAATGTTGCTGGACACTTTTGTTCTTACTGCTACTGAGGATCTTCATCTAATGTATATAATATAAGCTGACAATATTTTCCAGTTGAAGCTGTGTGTGTCAATTTCATTACTAAAAGAGGATCTGCTATTTCAGAGATTAAATAGCAGATCCTCTGGATCTTCAGTATAGATTGACGAAAGTGTTAACCTGAGTGACAATATTTTCTAACTTGTGTTCATAGTGGTGTAAATAAATAAGAACCCGAAGCATTTTTGGAGTTATATGAATGTGAATCGAAATTGATAGCGAATTGTCACAAATGAGACCGACCAGAATTCACTTGCTTGTTTCTATTCTGTCCACCACAGACATTGAGAGATTTGAATATAAATATGGCCTGAATCATCTTTTGGTATTAGGAACGTGTGCTTCAGGCCAAACCGATATCTGTGAGTTTGTACCATTAACTTATAACTAAGAAATCCGTATCTGTAAATCGTTAAGATTTCTACTGCTACTGTAAGGAATCTTGGAGCTAATCTAACTGTAGACAATGTAACTTGTTCAATGTTCATTTGAGAGAGTTTATGGTATTATACTCGACAAGACATGGCGAATAAAACACCAACAACTTGATGTTTGGCATGTGATGATTGTAAAAACACCCGCTTGAATATATGTATATAAGCAGTACTAGATCAATACAAAGCAATTTGTTGAAGAAAATTTGTGAATTAAATTAAACTTAAGGTCTGATTAAATTCTGTTGGGTCTAATGGTACTATGATAGATCAAGATTTTGTTTTGTATCCTTACTTAGAGCATGCCTCGTTAAGAATATAGTTATTAATATGTCCTTCATGTAAGCTCAAAAATAATACATACATTGATGTTTGAGCTGCAGCTCTTAGTACATAAACCACTTTAGGAAATTCAGCCTGGATTCTGTGTGAAGGGTTGGCTCCCAAATATTGAACTCTACTTATATCGTGAGTATCGGTAAATAATTACTAGTATTTTGAGTACCCGGTTTATTTCGTTAAAGTATACTCGCAGTGTGACATTCTACATATGAAAAGTGTTCGCTAAAACATCGATTTATCGTGTGAGTTTATAATAGCTCCAAACACTAGCAAAAAATGGAATTTCTCATTACCGAAATGAGCTACAAAAAATTTCGAATTACGATAACTCATAATTCTTAGCTAAAATTTAGTTATAGTGGGGAAAGCAACTATCTTCTATCGTTGGAAAATCTACCTCTGGTAGAAAAAAAATATTTAAGACTACCAAGGTATAATTTGTATCAAAATCGGTATACATTTGGTGATGCTCCCATCCGCTGATTTTCTACAATCCTGACTCGATCAATCGAGACTTTAGAGAAATTCTGTGTTCCCGATACTTATAAATTTCATGTTAGACTACGTCTTTTACAAAATTATTTGGATATAGGCAGCAACAGTAATAACCACTGCCAAAATCCTAATATCCGGCTAATTTTTTCATTGCATCATAGATAGTCATATGCATGCATAGGCATAACTTAACTATATCTAAGGTACCAACTTTTAACTATGAACTTTTCAATTACTTAAAATCCGAGTTAACGATTACCTGCTAAATTGATAGTCTTAATTTAATTTATTTGAAATGAGGTAACCATACAATTACCAATTTTATCTCAATTTTCAGTTTATTTAGTATCAAATTATAGTGACTATACCCGACGTTGCAAAACTTAGAATTAACCTTTTAAATCAATTAACAGTGTAACTATAAAAAAACTACCTATAAATTTACTTAATTACCTTTTAATTTGACACCCGCACTACCAAGTTTCAATTTTTGTTTTTCAGACGAAAAAAGTTAATCGATTTTGGCACAATTAACCCCAATTTTTGCCTCTCCCGAATTTTAATGGTTTCCCCCATAATGAAAATTAATTTATTACAATAATAATTATTATTACGTCGAACCAGAGAATGAAAAGGTAAATTATAGGAAAAAATTTGTAATTATGCTTGTCAATTGACTGAGTTAATAATGACATGGTGTTTGGTGTTTATATTATAGAAATTATGTTTTTGTGTTGATTGCCACAGATAGGTATAGAAATGTAGGTGTGTACAAATTAATAACCTCTTGTGATTAATTAAAATTATATATTACTTTACTACAACATCTTAAGATTTTTAGGAAAATCGATTTTTGACAAATTAAGTGTTACCATGGAAAATAAATTAAATGTATATGATGCCGAGTAGTTACATAAACTTAACAAACCCAATTTTTAAGTAATGAGAAATAATTAAGAACATCTATACCGATCTCTTTCAAAAATATGTTTAATAAACGAGCTGAGATAACCAAAAATTCCACAGTTCCTAAAGCCCGCGTAAATTTTATAAATTTATCATCTTGGAACTCAAATTAACCTAAGTTGAGAGATTGACCTACTTGTTTCATAATTGGAGGAAATTAAAAGGCTAAGATATTCTTTAAGATTTTCGGTTAAGAGGCTTGTATAAATTGATGCCTGAATTAAAAAAAAAATTGTTGTTTTGTGTTAAAGTTCGATTTCCAGAACTTACTCGTACTTGCATGCAATTTGTGAGTTGTCGTTAATAGTTTAAGCGTCATATATAATAGGAGCAACAATAAAAGAAGTGGTCGAGATAAACAAACACCTATATAATTCTGATCAATGAAGGTAGCACGATCGTTACGCTCTTTAAATGGAATCATCTGAATGTTCCAGTTATTAATAAAAAATATTAGAATTTGTTCAGACATATTTAAATAACGCTAATCTATGTTTCCTTGTGCACCTATATAAATTTATTTGTTGCTCTAACCAATATTAAACGTATTAGAGCTTCTGCTAGAAAACCATCGATGCAACGCCTAAATTTCCACCGCCATTCCGCCCTGACAGGCTTCTTTTTAGAGGAGAAAATGGCTTGAAAACCAAAACGATCTCATAGATCAGTTGCATATAGCCTCATGCCCATATAGATTACTTTATGCTTATTAAAAATGTCGAGAGAAATATCATATCAATTATAGTAGAATCCATTAGAAGACTTCTCCTTACAGTACGCACATTGAGACTTCCAAATGTAGGGCTTGATTTTTGCTCAAATGTGTACCTCTACCGTCTTTCCAAAAGTTTTTAAAAGAAAATATAACTGATGAAAGGGTCTTAGACCTTTCGAATTATCATGTGTTTTCTTCCCTGATCTCAAAATTCAGATCACACGTATTTCTTGAATTTCCTAATAATACGTACCAACTTTAGATAGCCTAAGTTGAACTTTAAAAAGCATTTAAATGCAAAACACATTGGTGTGCTATTTGAGCAAGCCGCTAAAAAATCCAGTGGTACACAATTCAATACTTCTGTGTGTGATAATCCACCTTCGACTTCAACGTCTACTGCTGCATCAAATACACGTTCAACATCAACTGGTGGATTGCAGTTCTAATTTTGATACAACTGTTGATGTTAATATGCCTCTAGTTAAAAATCTGCAAGGCAGTTAGGCATCAACCTGTATATTACACGACCCCCAACAATTGCATGACAAAGAAATTGAACGACTTAGTGCCAAAAATGATATTGAAAGATGTGCAGCCATTTTCGATTGTCGAAGATCGTGGGTTTAAGGAACTATTGGCTGGCTTTGATCCCGCGAGTTGACAGCTTTTACCATCGCTGTATGATAATACAATCGAAGTTCTAAAAGGAATTTTAAATACAGCACACTCTGCAGAAAATATAAAAACACAAATTGACGATATACTGCAGCAATGGAATCAAAGAAAGTTCACACAATTGTGACCGATAATGGAGCAAACGTTGTTGCACCGATCAAATTAACAAAATATAACCATTTGCCAAGTTTTGCGCACACAATAAATTTAGTGGTTCAAGACGCCTTGAAATTAATTAGACTAATTCAAAACGAAACCAAGGCTATAGTAGCATTTTTTAGTCGAAGCACTTGAATTTTTTAGAAGAAGTTGTTCTTGGAAAAGCATTTCCAAGAACAACTGAATGATGGTTCCGTTCTAAAATTAAAAAATGACGTCGTCACGAGATGGAACTCCACATTTCCCATGTTTCAACGCATGGGACAGTTGAAAGAAGTCATAAATGCTGCATTGTGTGTCCTCGACAGCTCAATCGAAAGGTTGAATTCAGAAGAATGGGTAATTCTAAATGGACTATGACGTTTACTCGAACCATTTGATTTGGTGACTGTGGAGCTGAGTTTAGACCAATATGTCACAGTATCCAAAGTCATCCTCGTTTTTAAAAACGGGCGTTTTCAAATGTTGCTGCTTACAATAAAGCAAAGGAATCAGTAATCGCCAACGTAACCGATATGATACTATTGCATGACAGAAATAATGTACTGCCACAAACAATTGATGCCGGTTTAACAAATAACTCTGTTAACGAAAACTTCGTTCCGTTACAAATATCAAAACGTTTTTTACATATAAAATCCATTTACGGATTAAGTTAAAAATCGCCTTAACTCTTGGATGAAGGTGAAACAAAAACCATTTCCAACAAACAACTAACTTTTACAAATGGTTTCAGAGGTGTTAGATACTGTATAAATGAAGCAAATATAGTATAAAGAGTGTTTTTCAATCACCGACTTATTTCAAACTTATTGACTTATATTCAAGCTGTTCCAATTGATTTTGGTGACTTATTTTGACAAGTACTAATCAAACCAAATTTTACAAATTATTTTTTAATTAAATACAATGTTGTACTGTTTTCTTTTCATATTCAGAACAAATGTTTGAATTTAACCATAGAAAATTGTATATTGCAATTTATACAAATTCATAAATAAATTTAATTCAAGTTTGTTTGTTTGTTTGACATTTATTATTAATGTGAGTTGACAATCGTGTTTAGTGTTTACATGATCAAATAAATTTACATGATCAAATAAGTATTCTGCTGAAAGAAAGAGATAGATAATAAGTCACCTCGATAGCAGACTTATTTGAATAAGTCAGTATAAGCAAATAAGGCGGCGTCCATAAATTACGTAACGCGGAAGGGAGGGGGTTAACATTGTGTTACGAACTGTTACAATGAGGGGTGGGGAGGTCTTAGATGATGTTACGTAACTACCATCATATATTTTGTAAATGTTTTTAAACGATTTTTTAATTTGATTTTTAATGTTTACTCCATTAAAAACAATTGCACTTACACTGTTTTTAATTCTTTTTGTTTCAGTTTTATCCTAATTTAATTTTGTGATACAATAGTATATAGCAATATAAAATTTTGCTAAATCAAACTATATCAATTCAATTTAAAATAAAATAAAACTATCTGTATCAGAAGTATTTGTAATTTATCAATCACAACACAACTCAACACAAAAAATAAAACACAAATGTTCGAATAGGGGATAAACATAATATATTATTTGACAGCTACAATTAAAATCCCAAAGAAGTTCAGTGCTCACTTTTTAGACCATTTATTAACTGTACACGGTTAAAAATATCACTATAAATTTTTATACTATTTTCAGTATAAAGATTAGGCATACGATGTTTCGTATTATATTTATATTATTTTGTTGTATACAAATCATTTATATTAAAATCTATTAATTTCATACTCAAAATAGTATTCATAATATTGGTCTAAACTGACATTTATTAAATTAATATGAATGTTATATTAACCAGATAGTTTATAACTCGACCGTATATATTTTATATTTATGCAAGTATAAAATTCGATACAATTTTCGTTGAATATTTATTGAATGCAGTTTATACAATTTACTTATAAACTTTTATATTTCTAACTTAAAAGTAATTCCTATTTATATATTAAACATATTAAATGTATAATACAAAATATTAAATTTATAACCGTTAATCGTTAAATGTGCTACGATCATTTATTATTCGAAAATCATTTCATCCGTGCTAGTGTTGTAAGAAGTAAGAAATATTGTGAAAAATTTGCGTAATTAATTTTTTAATTTTAAAATTACTCCAATATATATAACTTTTAAATTGAATGATTTTTTTAAAATTGTGAAGGTGGGCAAATATTTAATTTCAAGTGAAGAAGAACTAACATATGAAGATTATGTTTTATCAGGTAAAAATGTTGAAATAATTTATATTATCAATTTAGTTTTTTTTAAACGCATTATAAAACAAACTTGTATTTAGCATTAAACAAATAAAACCTTAAAAATTTATTATACAAATATTGTTACAGTAAATTAAGGTTGTGTCGCTTAGTTAATATTGAATATAATAATTCATTATGTTTTGTATCAACAGCAATAGAAGACACATCAATCAATTTTGGCGACTTTGATTGTTTTGCGAACAGTCACGGTGCTCGAATTGAACCGGATATATTTATTGAATATATCGCATCACAACTACACTGCGCTTGCTTTTTCTTGGAATTGAAATTAAAAACGTATATACCTCTTACGTCAGGAGCTGAAATTGGTGCCACAAAACATATAAATGCGGAGATAGGATACAATTTTTTAGTGACATCCGATGTAAGATCGTAAATAATACACATTTTTAAACTAATGCTCATAAATCTATGTTTAATTTACAGATCTTGAAACAGTTTATCATAAAAAAAGCTGGCGGTGCTAGTATAATAGCCGATTATAATAGTACCAAAACCATTACAGATTTTCAAAGACGTAAAATAATTTCATTTTTAGCCGCATTTGCGCAAGAAACATTTGGGTTCAAACCATCGAAGGAGCAACAAGTTTCTGTGGCTCATGCTTGTATTAATTTATTTCCTTGTCTCAAAGCTAATAGTGAAAATGAATTGGTAATTTTAAATATTATCAAAAATGAGTTAGTATTTAACTTTTATTATACAAATTTTGCATTGTAGGACTTACTCTACAATGGGGAGTGCACTGGCTACTTGCAGACGAAATTAAAAAATGATCGAGTCAAAAAACGTAAATTAGACAAACAGTGTTGTAGCTCCAACATTGATGAAATTGAATTAGACAATGTTGACATTACATGCGATGAAAAAGATCTAGTCAAATTAAAGCCAGCTTCATTACCAGAAGAAATTGAACTAGCCAAAAATAAATTAAAATCAACTCTTTTATTTAAAGGAGAACAAACCAAGACACCGGGATTTAAGATATTTGAGGAATGCCAATATTATTTTGTCTGCCCAACATTAGTGAGTTGAAAGCTTTTTTTGTATAGTTATAATATGATAATTTATGTCCTATTTTTCAGATTACCTACGATTTTAATTTAAGTTATAAAACTTACACATCCATTACAACTGAATGGTCAATATATCAAAACCATATTTTTACAATCATTAAAAACTCAGGTAAATCGATATTGTACACCGAAACAGAAAGAGATCAAGGTATATCAACTTATTTTTATTATATTTTCCGTATATTTTATGATTAAATAATTATGATTATGAATTATTCCAGATTGGAATTCCGGTACTTTATCAATTTTGAACTTGTTACGTTTATTACCGCCATCACCAGCCGGACGGAAAAAAATTCAAAGAGTTACAGACGAACAAGCTGTTGATAAATTATTAATTTTCCAAAATGTAGGTTAATTTTATTTGATTTCATTCGAAATAATATTGAAAATGTATTCTTTTATAGAGCGAACTTACAAATCAAGAATATTTAAAAGAGTCTTGTGGAAAAGCGCCTTACATTGTTGCCCTAGGTAATTGTAAGAATGAAATATTACAATATTTAATAGTTTTGGATTCCAACATTATTCTACTGCCATCAAATTCAACTATTTTAGAAGCTGTAGACAATATATTTAAACTGCATTTTCTATTCAACATTGAATATGATAACAATCTTAGATTGTTTTGGTGTTTTATAGAAAAATATTTATATAAACTAGGTAGGTGTACAAGAAATTCCAACTACTGTTAAAGATTTGTATACAAAATTAGTTACGGTAATCTATGTAAAATAAGGTAATTTAATTTAAGGCAGATTTACATCCTAAAATTTTATTGATAATTTTTTCCATTGAATTGAATTAAAACTTATTAATTTATTGAACTGAAACTTACTTAATTTCTACACTAAATAAAAATAAAATGAAATATTTTTGTTTTATATGCAAGAAAACTTTTATTTTTCACTATAATGAGTCATTAAAAATTGGTTCACTCATTATTAGATTCAAAATTTTTAAAATTACAATGTGTTGTCAAAGTTAATTGTTCACACATTTTTAATGCATATAGTAGGTTAAGGAAACATGTTGTTAATTGTAAACCTTCAAAGTGTATTCTAGCGTCGAGGAATTCAACTTTAAAAGATAATCTTGAACTCACTACAGAAATTGCCACAGATGAGATTAGCAATCAAGTTATACAAGAAAATTTTAATTTTGATTATATTAAAAATTGCGATATAAAAATTCAAGGTTTTATTTCAAATTTAAATAAATTTGAATTGCCAGATACAACAATGTCAAGAATTCTAACAGAAACATCAAACCTCTTAAAGAATATTACTACAGCTTATAAAGAAGTTATAACCAAGTCTCAAGATAATTGTTCAAATAGTACTTTGTCTGAAAAGATTAATGCAACTTATTTGAAATACGACACTGAACTAAAAAGTTATCTTACAAAATATAAAAGATCAAAAAAGTTGCACGATTCTGATTTTTTTGTTGCGCCTAAAGAGTTAACTTTAGGACCACGCTGGGATAGAAAATATTGCAATATAACCAAACGTTACGTGAAATGTTTACATCAAAATACTTATCAGTATATTTCAATATTAGAAACGCTAAAATGTCTGTTTAAAAATGATAGTTTTTTTAAGCATTTTCATAATAATGAACATATATGTAACAAAAATCAATTAGAGAAGTTTTGTTGTGGATAAAATTTTAAACTTAATCCATTCTTCCTAACACATCCAAACGCCATTCAGGTTCAAATTATTTATGATGACTTCGAATGTACAAATCGTTTAGGGAGTCGAAAAACCATTCACAAATTAGGAGCAATTTATTTCTCAGTTCGAAACTTACCAGTTTTATATTTGTCACAATTGGAAAATATTTTTTTAGTTGCATTATTTAACACTAATGATTTAAAGCAAGGCGCCTCATACAATTCTATTATAAAACCTTTAGTAGATGATTTAAAAAAATTGGAATTAGAAGGCATAACCACTACACGTGGGCAAATATATGGTACATTAAGTACCATGATAATCTTGGTTCTAATCAAATATTAGGTTTTTCAGGCGGATTTAATTCAAATTATTTCTGTAGATTTTGTGAAATTAACAAGAATGAAATTCAAACAGCATTCGAAGAAATCACAGATAGGTTACGAACTAGTAAGAAAGTGGAAAATCATAGTAATATAGTAGGAGATCTCTGCTTACGAAAAGGTGTTAAATATTTTTCTATGTTAAACGAACTAAACTTTTTTGATATAATTTCAAACTGCACTGTAGATCCAATGCATGATTTGTTAGAAGGTATTGTTCTCTTTGCTATTTTAGCCTTATTTACCAACTTTTACACCAATAAATTAATTAGTTTTGATGAAATAAATGAAAGAATCCATTCATTTAATTTTGGTTACTTATATAGGCGAGTACTTCCTACATCATGTATCAATAAAGAAAATTTGGGTCTTTCAGCATCTCAATGTTGGTGTCTTATTTTACATTTGCCATTTATTTTTGGAGATCTTATAAATGACGAACAATTATCAAAGTGGGAAGTTATAACGTCCCTATTAGGTATTCTTAAAATATGTTTTGCAAAAACGACTACTCCAGAATCAGTTGCAAAACTTAGGCATTTGATTAAAACCCACTTAAAAGTTTTAACAACTGAGTTTAATCTTCGGCTCATACCAAAACATCACATATTAACTCATTATCCAAATGTTATGTCTAAGATGGGCCCACTTAGTCAATATTCAACTATGAGATACGAATCAAAACATCAGTATTTTAAAAATTTATCAACTAAACTAAAAAGTTTTATAAATCTTCCAAAAACGTTAGCAGTTCGACATCAACAAAGATTTTCGAATTTTTGAAGTTCATCTGGAATTGAACATGAACTAAAATCTGGAAAATATACCAAACCAAATAGCGAATTTATTGAAAAATTTGGCTATTCTTCAAATAAACTATATATTCAAGTGTAAACTATATAAAAGAAGAACCAATTTACATTGTTTCATTTTTAGAACATTTTATTCACTATCGTTCCCATTTATTTATAAATCTGAATGATGACAATGTAACAAATGAAAATGAAAATTTTGCTGAAATTTTGCATATAATTAAAATTAAACAAGAATTTATTTTTATTTGTAAAAAATATGTAACGCTTGGGTATGATACCTTTCATAATTGTTTTGAGCTAAGTGATACATCTGAAAGCCATTATTTAATTCCAATTTATTTCTCAAGATATTATTTTAGCAACACATATAATGTTGTATGTTCAAGAAGAACAAAAAAATTATATGTAATAGCATACAAACAAGCTTCAAATCGAATTTGTCATATAAGTCGTAGCGAATGCCAAATTATAGCATATGTAATAATTACACTCGTACAACTTACACTAGGGAGCCAGTTATTTGACTTGAATCTTGGCAAGCATGCTTATATCTAGCAATAAAATAAAAATCTTATTATGTAAAAATTATGTATAAGTTTATTTAATGAATTCAATGAATAAACTGATTTTGAATACATTTATGTTTTTATTTCAAAGATTTTTCAAATATAACAACATTGGTTTATTTAGTTATTTCCTTACAGGTGAATAGCTTTCTTACTATAAAACCAATAATAAGAAGATATAACTATTACTATTTTAAAATAGTATACATTTTGAACGATATTGATTTATGGTTAAAGTATTGTTTTTAAACGGTTCCAGTATGAACAATTTATAAAAATCTAAATATAAATTTTATAAGTAATTTCCTATAAAGAAAGAATTATTTCATATATGGTATACTATCAATTTTAAACTATTTCCGTATAAAACTTGTTCATAGGAATACGGTGTCAATTTTATTCTAATTAGTATAATCTCTTTTCATACTTTTACTGTATAAAAACAAATATATTCAATTATTCAATTTTATAAGATATATTCGTATTATATTTATTCTTTTTATTTATGGATCTATATGAATAAGGGTTTTAGATTAATTTTATACTGATATTTTTAACCGTGTACGAGTATTAATACGCATCCATTTTTATTTGACATTCGCTGCTCATTGTTTAAATAAACTGACAAAACTCTTTTAAATTTTACTAGAAACTTTAAATTTTTCAAGTTTTAATCGATATAAATATCTAAAATACAGGTATGTTATTGAGATACTAAATCATAGTTTGAAATCATTTTCACAATGATCTGTTTATATTTTTTTTAATAAAATGTAGATTCTGTACATACAGTTTCATTTACATTTTGTATTTTAAAATAGTAATATTTTAAAATATAAAGATTGCTTCAACCCCATACAAATTTCAATAATGGAAACAAAATATCAACTTTATAAGTCATTGTATGATGCATACGTGTAAGGATGTAAAGGTCATCCTAACAAAACAAAACTAAATTGTCAAAATGAAGTCAATATCGTTTGGAATAAAATTAAAAACGAGGAAAATCTACCAAACAAAGTTTCTGAAGAGAAGCAGAAGATAAATGCAAAATCATTGACTGAAAAAGGTTCACTAATGATGTTTTGGGGTAATTTAAAAAAATCAGACAATTCAACTGTAACACCAGGCACATCATCAACGACACCAACGGAAACTGTTAACAATGCTTTAGTAAAAGATGAAATAGATTCCTTTATAATCATTCAATCAAATTTTGTAAGACCAAAATTAGCCCAAGAAAAACTTCAACATGAGCTTGGTCGAGTGAGTTCAGTTCTGGTTAATTTACATAACCTTAAACGAGCTGGTTTGGCAACAAAAACTGACATCAACGAAATGTCTAATTTTCAAAAAAAATAAAAAAATTGGAGCTTGATTTGAAACAGAAGCAAAATAATCAAAAACGTCAAAAAAAGTTTCGCGACAATTCAAAAATAAAAATTAAACAACTTTTCGAGTTAAATCCTAGTGCTGCCAAAATATTGAACATCCAAGAATCTCCAGGCCGACCCCGAATCGAAACCGTTCAACCTTTTTTAATTAAAGCTATATGCGACATAGCAATTCATGGTTCTGCAGCGCACGACCGTCGACAATGCGATATTTACAGAAGCATTAAAACTCTGAATGAGTTAACTGAAGAACTGAATAAACAAGGATATAAAATTTCAAGGAGCGCTACATATCTTCGTTTGTTACCCAAACGTGAGAACACTTCAGAAGGAAAAAGGCATGTTGCAACTACACCTGTAAAATTGATACGTGCACGCAACGACTCCCATATTAACCATGTCGATGGAAAATTTTGCACAGCAACAATCCGAATGCTTGAAGAATTAGCTCCAGTTTTAATATCCAAAGAGGTTTGCTTCATAAGCCAGGACGATAAGGCAAGAGTAGTTATTGGACTATCAGCGGCTAACAAGCAAGCACCAATGCTAATGCACTTGGAATACAAAATTACACTACCGGATCATGATTGGGTGGTAGCTGCCAAACATAAACTAATTCCATCTGTTTACGCTGGGATAAATATTAAAAACGGACTTCTTGGACAAAAAGATGCTGTAGGATATTCCGGGCCGACGTATATTGCTATTCATTCCGGAAAACATTCGTCATCAACCGCTTTTTCGCACGGATATGACTTCGAACAGATCCTGAATTTACCGATCTTTGACGAGGTAACCAAATTCGATGGTTATACGAAGCCCGTTGTAATGCTAACTGTTGATGATGGTCCTGACGAGAATCCACGCTATGAGAAAGTGATTCAAACAGCAGTTCATCATTTTATAAAACAAAATTTGGATGCTATGTTTATTTCAACAAATGCACCTGGATGCAGTGCATTCAACAGAGCGTAGAATGTCACCACTGAGTCGTGAACTATCGGGCTTATTACTTGAGCATGATCATTTTGGAACACATTTAGACAATCGGCTCCAGACTGTAGACGATGAACTTGAGAAACAAAATTTCAAGCACGCGGGAACTACTTTGGCAAATGTCTGGTCCGATATGATTTTTGATAGCTATCCAACAATAGCAGAGTATATTGATCCAGAGAAATCAGAGCTAAGTTCCGATGATATGGAATCTGCTAATTTGGAATGGATGGCAAAACACATCAGAACTAGTCAGTATTTGTTACAAATTGTAAAGTGCTCAAACCGAAAATGTTGCAGTAGTCCGAGAAGTAGCTTTTTTAACATGCAAAAATCAAGGTTCATCCCAGCACCTATTCCGCTTCAGCAAACTAATGAAGTAATTTATACTTTGCGTTCATGGTTATGTTGAAGGGGCATATGACGCTCCATAAATCGAAAATTGAACTACCTGTACCCAAAATCCGACCAGTTCGAATTGCTGCACGCAGACAACGAGAGATTATGGCAATAATTGTAAATAATTTGAATGAGGACGTTGAGTGGGTCGATGAGGATGATTGCGACCTTTCTACTTGTGCGGATGCAATTCCAAAATATTTCCCAAGATGATTTTGTTATTAATGAAACCAGTACCTTCAATTAGTTCAATTTTAGTTTTTATTATAATTTTTAATATTTAATGTTTTTCGCTTGATTGTTGATGAAAAAGTGATCGAGAAATTGCTTACTCATTTTATCATCGAACAATTGAAGCAGTACCCACTGATGTTCGTAATTATGATTAACAAATTGCATAAGTCGATAAAACTACCTTTAAATAAATATTCTTAATCACAGATGGTAGTATCGTTAGAAAGAATTAAATGATAACATTTTAACAACCTGTAATCGTCTGTCAAATCAGTACATTACATTATTATTATTGTTTAGGTAAGTTTAATGTCAAATTTCGTTTCAGCTTAATGATTAATAAGTTAAATTCAATTTTAGGAGACAATTATACAAAATAATAGGAAGTAACAATAGTATAAGATAAGTATTTACATTTAGAGATATTATCTTAAATTTATAAAGATGTCAAGGTGATTTACTTTATTTATTTTCAGTTGATCCTGAACACTACTTGCAATGAAAACATCACATGTGAGGATTTATCGATTCCCTTATGGGAGGATGATGTTTGATAAATTTTATTTTTAATAACTATTTTTGGTATTTAATTTATTTTAATTTATTATTTTATGGTTTTTATTGGTTGAAATTAATGTATATATTGAATTTGCATTTTATACAGACTTTTTTTTATTCATAAATGTACTTTTATTTTTAGTTCTGTTACGTAACGTTGGGAGGGGAGGTCTAACAGTTTGTTACAAAGTGTTACAAGGGGGGAGGGTGGGAGTCAAAAAATCGTATTTTTAACGTTACGTAATTTATGGACGCCGTCTAAGTCGTTGATTGGAAAACACCCTAACGTATCGCCTAGCTAATATAAAAAGTGTAATCCAAGGTACACTTGCATTATTTGCTGAACAGCGTAAACTATGTAAATTTCATGTAATAATAAAGGAACGCAGTAATTCTTTATTTTTAACATGAAATTTACGTAGTTTACGTAAAAATGTAAAAAACTTAAAATTCCAACTGTAAATTGAAGACATTTACTTGATTAATTGATATGATGTGTGATAAATCCAAAAAAAATTTAAAAAAACTATCCCTGTTTCGGCATAATCACGTACCTCTGTCAGACATAGCTAAAATACCTTGACCCACGTTTTACACACGACATAATTCATAAAACCAATTCATTTTCATTTTTCAGCTATATAATTAATAACTAATGAATTTTCATGTAACTATTAAATAAACTATTTTTAGTTTTAAACGTGTACTGTCATAAAATTGGGGTTTACTAAAAACAATCCAATTTGTTGTTGTAGGTTTTTGTTAGTTGTTTTTGGTTTACCCCCCTGTACAAAATATTCGTGTATGAACATAAAAACGAAACAAAAAAATTTAATTTGATGACAATTTGAAATATTACCGCTAGAAAAACTTTTCACATTATGTATATACATACTGTGTGTATGTATGTCTGCTTTCTTCGAATAAGTAAAAAGCTTTTGTTGTATTTCTTATATATTTTTGAACCATAGAGTTGTTGTACAACAAAAGGATCATAATAATAAAGGAAGCGTGGTTATACATAAGTATAATATATACAATCAAATATATTTACGAATCGTCTTACATAATGAAACTCAACAATTTTTCATTTCGCTTGTGTACGAGTATGTATCGTATCATCGAGCTTGAGAACCACATTATGTGTGCACGGTGTACACTGTACATATAAAGACGAAATGGAATGAAAATAAAAACCAAATGTGTTTTAGTAAGAATATTCTAGTAATCTAACATACTACTTAACCTTCGTGTATAGGCGTTTTTATTAGTTTCAACGGTGGAATTCTCAACGGGTGGTTGGCGGTTTATTTATGTAGATTCTCGCAATTTGATATATGTATACATTTAAATCGTATTCGAGTAATCTTCTTTTATCTGATTAAAATTAATTTGTGCGTACATATACTGAAGAACTCTTTATGTACTCGTACCTAAATAAACTCTGCTTTTAAGATATTCGAATTCGAGAGCGATAAAGGTTTTGAATAAAAGGTTTGGGAATTATGATCCTTTTGCAACTCCCGTGTAGGCAACCCTTTTGCAACTCCCGTGTAGCTTGGCTATGTAATGTGATGGAGAGCAAACCGTTCAAATGTAAGTTTTGACTGTGGTTTTTTATCTTATACTAGAAGTTTATTGTATCTGTGGCTGGTGGTCGAATATGCTAATAAAACTAAACCAGTTTTTACAAAGTGGACAACTAACTGAATTTATTAAAGTAAAACAAAAGAAATGGTGAAAAGATGAGGTTTTAAGAAAACACTCAGTAATCTAATGAGCATAATTCACGTTTCTTCTCCAAAAGAGTTGCCGGATTGCAACTAATATCGTGAATATTATATTAATCTACTTAATGTTCCACATGAAAATGTTGAATAGTTATTCAGTGATTGTTGTAAGTAAATATTATTGTTGCGTTGCTAGCAAGACCAGGGCCCTTATTTGGGAGCTCGATATCGAATAATCGAACGACGATATCGAATAATCGGTATTTTTGAATTCGATAACGTACAAAATGAAAACGAACACCAAAGCAATCGCGTATAAACACAAACGACTGAGAATTTCCCTTATTTGTCAGTTCGATTTCGAGCATTATTTGTTCGATCATGTTCGAATTTATGTTCGTTGTTAGTTTTGTTAACGAACCCATATAAAGAGGATACAAAAGTAAAAAATTGTAAGTCTTGAAATGGAAGCTGATGCTATATTATTTATAAATATGTTGTTATATATATATATATATATATATATATATATATATATATATATATATATATATATATATATATATATATATATATATATATATATGTATATATGTATACATATGTATATATATATATATATATATATATATATATATATATATATATACATATATATATATATATATATATATATATATATATATATATATATAGGGTTGCAACTCCTCTCTACTCCCAAGCCTACCTTATCGTGGTAAATGGTGAACCCTGTATGGTGCAAACCCCTGGTGTATATGCGCTCATACAATGCAGGTTGCTATAGCAACTCCTCTCTACTCCCAAGCCTACCTTATCGTGCTAAATGGTGAACCCTGTTAGCGTTTGGGTAACAGAATGTGCTATGGCGTTCGGCTGGAATGGTGAACTTATAATCGACATAACTTACCGCTTGAGTTACTCAAGCTAAGGTGGTACTACATACGCTCATGTCTGCGTGGCTAAGGGGATGCTAAGTTTCTAGCAGGGTTACTCCAACGATAATGCTGAGATCTGTCATATAGGTAACCGTATTTCTCGTTAGTAGAAAATGATACCAAACAAACAAACTGATTGATGCTGGTGATTTACAAATAAACCAACTAAAAGCGTGATGATGATGAGTACTAGTGGGATCAGTGGAAGTGAGAGGAAACAAAAGAAAGCTCAGAGCCTAGTATTAGTGCGGAGGGAGGATCCCTCTATACAAACAGGCATCAGTACATACCTGGTGGTAAAGGGAGTATCCACACAAACATTACAGAATGAAAGCCGCCTACATGTACACTTAACATGCATATCAGGATGTATTCGGCGATGATGTCGAACGAAATCAAGGAAATTATTGCAAAAAATGGACACACAATGTATATTGGGAGACTGTAATGAGCCGCACCAGCTTTTTGCGTTACAGTACCTTAGAAGTTAGTACGGGGAAATTTTATAGAACCACGCTGTCCATCCAACCAAGATTTAGAGTAGGTTTCATTTTGACAATCAACTATTCTTCAGATGGCTGGAAGAAAGTGTGGACCTGTGAAAGTGTGAATATAATATTAAATAAAACGTAACAGAAGATAAAAATGGAACTGTCATACGAGTGAAACATTTTTAAGAAACGCAGTAAATGATTGGAATAACTGGCACTATTTTGTTTGCTGATACTCGGTTTAGTGTACCAATGAACCCAATTTTACTACCATCTGAATTGCTAAGTTGTATTGATAATGAATATTATGCTATCAGCAACCAAATAAATCAACTGTCAAATAATAAACCGAATCAAAATATAATAACAGAAATATACTTTTTAAATGTCAAAATTCAACAATATGATTTATTTTTTAGGATAGGTATGACCATTAGTACAAAATTTCCCTTCTCATTGTTTGGCAGTATGCATTTCCTTTTTGCGATCGTATTACCAAATACCAATTCATGTTCGAATCGATTTGATGATTCGAATCGAATACCAATACCAATCGAATTCCCAAATAGGCCTGCAGTTTCGATTTGATGAGTGACGTCTTTCAATGACAGTTTGACCGAAAAACGATAGAATTCAAGTTATCAGGAATAATCGTCTGAACTCGATATAGATGTACTGTGCGATTTGTATATGTAGTTGTGTCACGACCATTTCTATATTTCAATTCGGTTTTTATATTTTAAATGACCGTTTTCGTATTTGGATGTGATTGACACAGTTTTTTTATACTGACCAATATATAAACCGCTCCACTAATCTATGAAATATCTCTTCACGGAGGGATAAGCTCAAAAATATTTTTAAAGATTCGGAGACCCCAATAATAACTCCAAATTCTTAACTATTTTTTTTAAATTTGCTTCATTTGGGTCATAGCTAAACCTGACTTTCTATTTTTCAGGACTAGCAGAATACTAGAGCATTGTTGCGAAATGTACAAACTGTGTGAGTTTTGAAAATAATTTTTGTTTGAAAAATACCCAACCCACTGTATCTGTTGCTAATTTATAGAACCATGCTAATTAATTACAAATAATATAAATGCTAGTCCAGATGGTGCGGCCAGAACGCATCGTTCTACAGTTCGAGACTGAATTTTTTCTTATTGAGATTTTATTACCCAACAATAAAAGCGACTAACTTAATTTTATACTGGTTACAAATATCTATTGACTATCGGCTGATAACTTTGTGTAGTACCGGTAAGACAAATTTTAAAATATTTAAAAAAAAATATTTAAAAAAAAACCGGTGGAGCGCCTGGGAATTATACTACCAGTATAGCTTTATGGCTTTGTATTGCGTGTCGGCAATGCCACGTGAAATTAAATTAGTTGGCAAATATTATCATTTCAAACGATTAAATAACAATTGGTTGTTATACAGTTTACTAATAACCATCCAAAATCGAGTCACAGACAAAAAAATCACTGAAAGATATATGTTCTGTGATTATTCAAAATCCTTCTGGAATTAAATCAAAACCAAATATTGGAATTTAAATATTCTGGCTAAGATATGTAGTCTTTTAAATAGAAAATTTATTTTGTTAGACTACTCTTACTGGCCAAATGTCGCAGTGGGTAAAGCTGCTGTAACTGGAGCGGGAAGTACTGGTTTCAAATAGGGGCGAGATGCAAAAGGGATTTTTGATCTTCTGACTACGATCGGTGGTGAACACATCAATGACTTCCCGTTGGAGTGTAGAATTCATAAATCAACACATCTCCCATGTTAGTACTATAGGCTGGCACGGTGCTATACAATGAGCAGATATCGGGACTTTAGCCGAACGTCCTTAATTTGGCTATGTAATGACGTAAAGTAGAACGTAAATAAGCGAACCGCGAAAGAGTTGGGAGAGCCTTGTACCCCAAAACTTCTGTGGCAAGCATCAAAATTGAAAACTTAAATCATCCAGTAATATACCATATGAGAAAGAAAACCTCCTTTATTACCCTAGGATGCGAATAACTGGCAAATTATAGTCATCCTTAACAGCGATGTGAAAATATGCTAATTGTAATCATTAAGAGCTTATACTTTAACTAAAAAGAAGAGATACACAAACAACCTTCCATTCCCTTATCGGTCATATTAAGAAATCTATTGAGGAAATGGAACACCATTCTGGATTTCAATAAAATTGGTTAATTTAAATGCTAATAAACATATGTAATTGTGACGGCCCATCTGAGTGGTTTCTTTGAAATCAAATTTATAAGTAGCGAAATACCGTAAGATATAGTTCTATCACCTCTCTTCACGCACTTCGTAATACTGTTCCACACATAAAAGGCTTATCGAATATTCTCCCTATTATCGGCTAGTATATAGGATTAAATGGAATTCACATAAAACTGAGTTTATTCTGTTCTCTAAGAAATGTGAACTTACTCATATTGATCTTTCAGTAGTAACGAACGACGCAAAATACCTTGGTCGTTGGAGTGGGAGGTACTGGGTTCGAATCCCAATAGAGGCAGGATGCAAAAGGGTTTTTTCACCACTTGATTACGATCAGTGGTGTGAATGAACACAACCATGACCCCCTGTTGGAGTGAGAATCCATGGACTGACCTATCTTCCATGTCAGTACTATAAGACTAGCATGGAGCTATGCAATGTGCAGATGGTTCTACGTAAATCGGACCTATAGCCGTACGTCCTTGATTTGGCTGCAAAGCGTAAGGTAAGGACGTAAATAAGCGAACCGCGAATGAGTTAGGAGTGCTTTGAGCCCCAAAACAGATTGCAAAGTAATAAACGTTGCCTTTTATATTTCGGGATTAGAGAACAAAAACAAATATTAATCATCGAAAATCACTTTATTGTTTTTCAAAATATTCCCCATGAAGATCTTTACACTCTTGCATGCGTTTGAACCAATTGTCCAAGCACTTTCTCCACTCTGATTGAGGTATCTCCAAAACATGCATTCTGAATGCAGCAACCGTTTCTTCAGGTGTCGAAAAACGTTGAACTCTCAGTTGGTTTTTTACGTGCGGGAATAAAAAGAAGTCATTTGGTGAAAGGTCAGGACTATATGGCGGATGACTCATCAAATAGATGTTTCGGTTGCTCAAAAATGCAGTTGTTTGAGCCGATGTGTGAAAACTCGCATTGTCGTGGTGTACTGGTGTAGAGTGATCCATCTTCAGCGGTTGGTTTTCCTGATTTCTTGAAGGACAACTGGCAAACAAATTGTTCTGTACCACTCAGAATTAACTGGTCTACGTTGTTCTAGTGGTACGGTTGCGACATGTCCAGTTTTTTCCGAAAAACATGCGACCATTTGCTTGGAAGTGCTTCGTGCGCGAACAACTTTTGTTGGATTTGGCTCATCTTGAAACACCCATACAGTCGACTGCTGTTACTTTCGGACTCATACGCGTAAATCCACGATTCATCACGTGTCACGATGTCATAGACGTGTTTTGAAGCACCGCGATCGTATTTTTCGAGCATTTCTTTCGACCAATCGACACGAGCCTTTTTTTGAGCGATTGACAAATTGTGTGGGATCCAACGTGAACAAATTTTTTTGACAGTTAAATGTTCATGCAATATTAAGTGTATGCTGGTCCCATTAATGTGTAAGGTTGTCTCTATCTCACGATAGGTCACATGACGATCTTGCAATATCAGTTCGCGCACAGCATCAATGTTTTTCGGAACAACAACTGATTTTTTTGACGACCTTCACGAAATTCGTCTTGGGGTGAACTCCGACCACGATTGAATTCACCATACCATCGATAAACACTGGTCCTTGATGGAGCTTCATCGCCAAAAGTTGAATTTAGTTCATTCATGCACTGCTGCTGAGTTATTCCACGTCGAAAGTTGTAAAAAATAATCATACGAAAATGTTCACGATTTAATTCCATTCTTGGGGGCAGATGAATCTTTTAATTTTCTGAGTACGTATAACCTCAAAAACTTATAACTTTACGATAGAGCTCTCAGTTATGACAGATTGCAATACGAGGGTTGCCAAATCCCGAAATATAAAAGGCAACCCTCGTAAAATTAAATTAAAAATAAAAAAAAAAATCTTGGTCGTGGCTTGAAGAGCAGGAAATCTAAAATAATGGTTAGAATAAAGAGTATTCTACTAATAACAATTATTATTCGTGCACGACGTTCTACCATTACCATAAGTTGATACTTGATAGACTGTAAATTGTCTTTATACTTCGGTCAACCATTCTTTATTATGAAAACTTAAGTCTATGCTGAAAATACGGAGAATCGTCTACTTGTATATATTCACCTAGTCAAGCTCTTAAGATTCTTCATCTCTCTGTAGAAATGTTAAGCAAACATAATTCCCCTATAGACGTATATTAAAGTAGGACACACATCTATTCTGCGCACCTTGAGTATCTCTACTAACATCGACTATATTATCCCCATCACTATTTTAGATAAAATTTCTGATTAACATCCCTTCCACACTAAGACCGGCGACTACTCAGTTGTGATACCACAGGATCTTGGATTTACGGATATACGTTCGATTTATGAAGAACCATCTGCGCATTGCATATAGTTCCATATCAACCTATAGTACTGATATGGACGATGGGACGGCCCATGGATTCTAAACTCAACCGGAGAGCCCAGATGTGTTAATTCACACCACCGATCGCACCGCCCAAACGCTCGAGTCGAACCCGGCACCTTCCGCTCCATTTGCCGCAGTTTTAACCGCTACACCACCTGTGGCCCTATTCTGGTAATTCCACGAGAAATTGGGAAATAGGGAATTGGGGAAAGATTTTATATGAAATTTCTGTTCAAATATATTTTTTCCGGCCTACTGACGAAAAAAGTTCGATGTAAATATTTATAAATTGGGAATAATTTTTCCATACCAAAATTGGAAGGAAAAATTATTCCCAATTTAACTCTAGCTTTTTACCTCAGTATGCCAGAAAAAAAATATTTAAACTCTAATTACATATAAAATTATTCCCCAATACCGTATTCCCCGGGAACTACCAGAATAGGGCCACTGGGCACTGACTGTATCCTAATTTACCGCTACTGGGTTTTGTTTTTAAATCAAATTACGATTTGGTTTGAGCAACTTTATAGAGCGATAAGGACCTAGAAGGTGAGACAAATTAGTGCATATCAATGCAGTGTGGGGATTTTCGATCATTAAAGAACAGCTTATTTAATTAGAAGTTAAGATGTAATTAGAATTCCAACCTAAATAATTTCTAATTTTGCTGTTCCCCGAAGCAAATACTAAACTCGACCCATTAACACCATAAAATTCAATTTGCTTTTCACGTTTTCAACAGAATTGTTAACTACCACTGAATTTTGTTTGTATTTGTATAAACCATAATATGCTTCTCTGAAAATTTTCATATATATACTTTTTAAAATATGAGGCGGTTGAAATGTAAATGAAAATATGCTTTTCTCATCCCCAAGGAGATTTTGACCAAACGGAACTGAAATGATTATATTTGCTGGCATGTACAGCATTATATCCGTGGGTCATCAATTTTGCTTCGGCGTCATAAGTAAAAAAGAAGATCTCCTACCAGCCAGACTACACACAGATTAGTGATTTTTCGTTTGAATACATACTTCATCAACCATTTAAAATTTATGAATTGTGTATTATAGGCTATAAGATAATTCCACGAAAGGTAGAGATGATTAATATTTCGTTTTACGAGTTGATGAAAATCCCAGTTTATATTTTGTCGTTCTTAAAATTTAAAGCCTTAAATAAATTATTCTAAATTTTATGTTTCACAAAAAAAACACTTTATCTTCGTCATGAGACCAAATCGGTATGTGTGTGTGTCTTCACAAATAATGTTATACTGTCGATTTATTCGTTAATTAGATCACGTTCTTTGCTATATACATACACTTATATACAAAATAGAAAAGTTTGTCAATTTAATTCTTTATATTTATTTCTGATTCGTTTAGTTTTTTCCAAAGCTCTTCTGTTCGATAATGAGAATAATTATGTATAGTTGGAGTTTAAACTTATACAGCATCTCGTAAGAGATATGTATGTATATTCCATCTGAAAATGTAATATTTTCTTGTTTGATATTTTCTAAATTAATAATTCATTTCAATCATTTCCCACTTTATACATGTAAATATATGTATGTACATATGTATTATACCGAAAGCAAATATACAATTTTGTTCCATCCATCCATGTTCGAATGAAAGTTCATTAATATTTATATGGAGTATGATGTTCTCATATTTGCACATATTGCAACATTCTCGTTTATTAAAAGTTTTAACATAAATTTATGTTTAATTTATGTTTATGAAATATTGATTTACATTTCTAAGTCTTGCTCGTGTTTTCATCTCGATTTACCCGTAATTTGAATAACCTTAAAAATGGAAAGCTTTCGTCAGAAGTATGATTGTACATATTTTAAAATCGTTTTGAGATGAGAAACATGCCGATGGTCGCGTATCTTTAGGTTGCGGGTAAAAGCTCTAACCATTTTGCTAGTCGGTAGGTATAAGAAATAAAAGACACCCACGTAAGCTATAAAAAGGTACCTCAAATACTAAGGCAACTAAGCAAAATCAGGAGATGCAGAGAAAAGATGATCGAACGATCTGCTTTGTGGCCTTTTTCATTGTGATTTCTTCTTTTGCATTGTGATTAGTATATATTAGTCAAAGTAGCAAATTGTTCATTATCTGTATGGTACGAGTTTGAGTTGGAAAACTCTTTGATCCCTGGGTTTGAGATCAATGAGATGGCAAACGTATGTGGAATTCACCAACTTCAAAGCATCCATTAGTTTATATTAATATGTTTGTTTGTCCGTTCATACGGCCCATAAAACTTTAGAGTGGTATCTTGTAGCCACAATACCAAATTAACACACTGAAAAGATCTGATTCAGTAATTCGAATCAATGTATCTCTACTTCTACATTTGGCTCAAATATTTTCTGAAGCTCAACCAAGCTGTTTCTTTAGTTCACAAGACTTCTATTGTTTCTGATGTACAAAACCATCAGATCTATTATTTCATAAACTTTTTGATTGTCAGTATGTCCTGTACCTTATAGCTGTTTTATCGAGGCAGTTGTTCTCTGATATTTGCTCTTGTTTGGGTAGAATGAAAATTTCGTTGTCTCTCACAACATCAAAATATATGTCGGTGATGGTAAAGGAGTTCAACCACCTAATCTTTTTACGAGATCCAAGAAGGTTTATTACAGCGTTCATCGATCCATCGCATAATTTAATCGAAATGTTAAACGTCGTGTTTACACCACGCTTTAGATTTAACGACCGATTTAAGCGTCTGAAGTGAATCCTCAATGAACACATTCATAACAAAATTAGCAAAAAGATACACTCCTGAGTCAAAATATCATACAAAAAAACTCAAAAAATTCGAAAAGAGTTACGATGGCTGTTTTTAGAATGTCAAATAGAATCACTAGAATCTGATTATATACTCTTACTAAATGTAATGTATAGTTAATATCCAGTTAGCTGATAGTTGATATGTTAAGTCCTGGATATGTGATGTTAGATATCGATCTAAAATGTTGTTTTGTCGCTCAAGTTCAACGGAGTTTAGATCACGCGCTGATCCTTAGTCTACATATTCCTTGAGAATATTCTCAAAATAATCGTAGAGAATAACACCCTGGGCTTTTTGACAAAGTTTATAGACTGATCGATTACATTTATTTGTAACAAAGACATTAATTGTATTTTGATCGTTGAAAAATTTACATGTAATATACTGCCATCCTAGTATCAAACGCGGTATCTACAAAAAATCGAAAATTGAGTTTATGTTTTTTTTAGTAACGTGGCATGTTACTCTACCTATTTACCAATGGAAAACGTGGTATTTACATTATTTCTGCCAAAAAACACGCATTCTTTTATCGTATCTTTCAAAAAAGTCTATCTTTCCTAAGCACAAATGGGGTATCTACATACTACTAACTAAAAACGCAGTAACAACTAGTACGAATATGTAGATACCGCACTTGTTTTTAGCATACTACATTTACCGTTACTTCAACTAGAAATCGTTACAAAATATGTGTGTTTGGATATTTATAGTTTTGTGGATTTCTTCAAAGTGTGAATGTAGTGATGTACTACGCAAGTGTATGTCTCACTGTAATTATTAATAATAATTAGTAATGTTAGTTAATCGAATATTGTTTCCAATATTCTTAAGTTCCGTTTTGTATATACAGGTTTAGAAATCTCGTATAAATAAAAGATTGAATAATTTTTCTTTTTGGGATTAGCTTTGGACCGCGACGGTAATAATTCATTAAAATTATATTAAATTACCTAATTCCTAAATTTTAATAAATATATCCTAAACCTATAATTAAATTCCTTCTTTTTTTAAATAATATAAACATTGTAAATCAATTATGAAATTTAATAACTAATATTGTATATGATTATTATAAATGAATTACATATAAAATTTCTTTGATAAGATTAATAAAAAATAAATCACATAAACTATCGATTAATTAGTGATTCTAAGTGTAATGTGCTACATTCGACCAATCCATAGTATTCACAACACTGGTGGCAGCGATTCAACTTGGCAAAAGCTATATTTTTCAGACATTTTGTGTGAAATTATGGATTTAAAACATTACTGTTTAACAGTAAACCTTGTGAAAATGGTAAAAACATGTGTTAAGTGAAAAAAAGAACAAACAAAAAAAATATAAAATTGTTTGGTTGTAAAAACTATATCAATTATACAAACAATTTAAGCAATAAACATAAATTAATAAAAAATATTTAATCAACAAATACAACTACGCAACAACAAATATAAGTTTATGATTTAAATTAATAAACTTAATCATAATAATCATAACATAATACAAATATTATAAAAAAAAAAAAAATTTTAAATTATTCCTATTCCACCTTCCTTCACATCCAAAAACGTTTTATGAATTCATCTCAACACCAATAACAATAACTAACCGTGGTCCGGTTGCAATATATATAAGTACGAAAACATATAGGGTCATCCAAATGTGACGCCTAGATGTCAGCAGTATATAATTTTTACACGTGACATCTTTTCAAATGACATAATCCATTTTGTTTTATTAGAAGGTAGTACAGTTTTATTAGAAGATAGTACAGTTGCAACAACGCGTTTACATCATTAAAACTTATTATGAAAATGGGCGTTCTTTGAAAAATACCCATCGCAAAAATCGTGATTTTTTTGGTGTAAATAATCGGCCAAATCAATTTTCAATTCAAAGATTAGTGAAAAAATTCGATGAAACTGGTTGTGTTACTGATAAACCAAAAAGTGGAAGACCAAAAACTGTACGCACAGATGAAAATATTGCTGCTGTTAGTGAAAATGTAGAAAATGAACCGACAACATCAATTTCGCGTCGTTCGCAAGAATTGGGCATGCTAACAAGCCACAAACAATTAATGATCTAAAGAACAACATTCAAGTTGCAATTCGTGAAATAACACCAGCAACATGTCGGAAAGTCATTGACAATTTCGATATTCGGATTGATGCCTGCAGACGCAGTCGTGGTGGACACTTGAATGATATTCTATTCCACGTATAATTGTAATGGATCATACTTTTAATGAAAAAAACAGCTTGAAAAAATTGCAAATAGTTTGTGTTTTATTTAAAAGAAACATGTAGGCGCGTTTTTTGGATGACCCTTTATTTATTGGTCATACAAATCAATACAAAATCAATATCATAATAATCATCATTGCATTATAAAAATCAAAATCTTTACATCTACAAGTATACCATATACCGAGAAATAGAAACAAACGGTTCACCATCGTTACACGAGAATATTATAATAAAAATATTTTCATCATTTTACTCATCTTTACTATTTTTATCATCATCTACAATTCTTATATGTACTAAATTGAGGCCTATGGACGGAATTGGTATTACTACTAATGTTCTACAGAAAGCAGACACAAACGCTGGGTATGGATTTATCATGATCACTCCATAATAGAATCATCATGTCATCATAAAAAATATATACAAGGTATGCAATTTTATTTTTAAATTTTACTTCCATACAATCGAAAAAAAAGATATTAAAATCCAAAAAGAAACTCTGAAATTTTTCAAAATTCAAAATTCCAAATTGTCGTAATGTGTGGTTTTTGATTTTCATTTACATATGTTTAATGCCGATATTGATATAAACGACGATTATTTAGAAAATTGTGATATAAAAACCGAATGTGATAGTGAATTAGATGAAACTATTCCTTCTGATAAAGGTTTTGAAATCGAGCCAGAAAATTCTACCTTAGATCTAATATTCCCCATTAATTCATTAAATATTTTTAATATGGCAGAATTAAACGTGAGTTTAGCATTAAAAATAATCCCTGAGTTCGATGGGTCTTCAGAAAATCTACATAGGTTTATATCATGCTGCGAAATTATTCACGATTCCTTAAAATGCGCAGAAATTACGTCATTTTTAAAAATTCTTAAAGTCAAATTAGTAAGTAAAGCTTACGAAGTAGTGAAATCCGAAGAATTTAAAGATTGGAAAAGTCTTAGACGCACACTCAAGTCTCAATTCACGTCAAAACGATCACTTGAGTCTATTCAGTTGGAAATAAACTCTATAAAACAGAACCCATCTGAAGATGTGAAAACATTTTCTAATCGCATAGAACAACTTCTTTATCAGTTAAATGAGGCATGCTTGACAGAACTTAATGTTGATTCGATAAAAGGTATAAAGGTTTTAAATGGTAGAATGGCTCTTCGTTCTTTTCAGGAAGGATTGCTAGAACCAACAAAACTAATAGTAAAGGCCTGCAGATTTAATACGTTAAAAGACGCAATAATGAAAGCTTAGTAATGGAAGAGGAAACAATTCAAAAATATTCAGCTCCGCTAAATCTCTCTATTCCAAGTACAACAAAATCTTGCGCAACTAATTCAAAATCATTTTCCACTCAATTTACAAATTATATGAAATGCCAACTATGTAATAGAATGGGCCACAAGGCATCTACTTGTTTTAAATTAAATTCTTTTGAAAATTCTAGACCAAATGATTCGTTCAATTCAACAAATGTTAACTCCTCAACACGTAATTTCCAAAAATCTAACAGTTTTTCTAACAGTTCTTTGTGTGCATATTGTCATAATAGGGGACATCAGATACAAAATTGTATGAAGAGGCAATTTAACGAGAAAAAAAGATTAAATGAACAAAATCTAATTACTACCTCATCATCTAATGCGGGAAACTTAAGGGGATTCGAACAGTCAGGTACTCCTCAACGGATCCGAGATTACAAATAGAGTGCCAATACAACAACCAGAAAAATTCTCAAACTCAAAGTAATAACACAACAAATAATTCAAGTTCTTCAAAGTTAATTTTTGAAAACTCAAATCTTAAAATTGAGCCAAATAATGCATTTGATTCCAAACCAACATTCAATATTTCGATATTAAACAATTTCAATATTGATTCTAGTTCATCAATGTTTCTGAAATTAATTCTACCTCATAACTCAAATGAAATTTTGTGTTTTATTATAGATTCTGGTGGTGATCTGAGCATTGTTAAAATAAAACATTTAGATCCAGAATCTCTTTTCTATCCTGATTCCAAATGTAAAATAGTAGGTATTTCAAATGACCATTTTGAGACGCTTGGATTGTCCAATGTAGAACTATTCTTTCCGGATAACAGTTTTTCTTTTAAACAAAAATTTCAGGTAGTTCGGGATACTTTTCCAATCCAATATTCGGGAATTTTGGGTAAAGATTTTCTCAACTATTTTAATTGTAAATTAGACTTTGCTTCAAAAACTATTCAGCTAACAGTTAATAATATAACAGTTACTCACTCGCTCTCAAACCAACCGATTTTGATTAATATTCCAGCTCGCACAGAAATATCTGTAAAAATTTCAAGTTTATTACCAGATGATACACATCACGTGTGCCTTTCTGCAGAGATTCAGCCCGGGATATATATTGCAAGTTCTATTTTAAAAGTTGAAAAAGGTTTTACCATTGTGACTGTGAGTCTTATTAATTCAAATGAATATGACGTGAAAATGGAATCAAATATTAATATAAAAACTGAAGCTTTAGAAAACTTTCATATTTTTAATATAAATTTTTCAAATCCAAATATACAAAATCGTTTACAATTACTCGAAACTAAAATTGATTTAAGTCATTTGAACAATGAGGAGCAAACTCACATATTGGAGATATGTAGAACATTTGTCGAACAGATTGGTATTGTTTTGAAAATAAATGCGGTAACTTATAATTATCTAAAGTTTGTTTATTTAATCATTATTATAATAATACTAATACTTAAGTGAGCAATTGATTATTAAAATAATGTCAAGTAATAGAGCTAACACTATGGTTTCGTTTACTTCTAAAAAGCAAATATTATATAAGTCGCCGGTCTCTACGACAGAAACTTGCATTACTAGTGCAAATGCATATATATGTAAATGATAATAACATCGATACTTATTATGATGAATCATCTTCGGCGATTACACAAATCGAACTACCTTCAACAAACATACCAATAGTAACTACTGATACTTTTATTGGAAACCGCCATGATGATTTACGTTTCGAAGTGACCAAAAGTAATAACCACCATAATGTGCCGTTACTAAATTTATCCACTGAAAATGAAATGTGATGTTGATGATCTACCATTAATATATTTTGAGAATAAACAAATTGATGGCTCCTGGCAAATTATAAATGGCGAAGTAGGACAACATATAGACCAACATTTTGAACAGAGAAACAGTTTTATGCTAAATACTTGTACTAGGGAAGCAATTAAACGTCGAACGGTCGAAAGTAATAGAAAAAAAAATTCTTTTAAATATTATTTAAAAGATGAAAACGATAAAGCGGTACAAGTATACAAAACATTCTTCTTAACCACTTTGGGGTGTAAAAAATCGAATGATCGTATTTTACATGATGTCTTGTCGAAAACACCGAAGCATGAGATTAATCCTCTAAGAAGTCGATGTCTCAATTCTGCTAGAACGAAAATTGATTATAACCTTAAAGATGAACTTATTAAGACATTCAATCCAACAATATCTCACTACAGGTGAGTTCTACATTTCAGTAATTTAACATAATTCCTTAAATTAATATAAACCTTTTTCTTTATATTTTAGACGTGTTCATGCTCCAAATCGACGATATCTCCCAAGTGACATATCAGTTTCCACGATGTTCGAAGATTTTAAAACCAAAAAACCCAATGACATCGTCCCATATGAATCATACCGCTTACGTGTAAAAGCAAAAAATATTTAATTTGCTTTAATGGGGCACGAAGAGTGTGAATAGTGTGAAGTGTTCAAATTGCATGATCACAATAAGAAAAATTTGGACGATACTTGTGAAATATGTACCTCATGGAAATCCCATAAAATACGTGGAGAAACTTGCCAGAAATTCAAGAATAATGAATTTATAATTTTTTATCGAATTTTCTTATATTTAAGTTTTATTATTTTATTGATATTTTACATACTGAAGTATTTATTTTTAAATGAAAAGTAAAATAAACTGAAATTATCTAATAAAAGTTTCTAATATGTACTTGTATAGACGGCTGTTTTGTATAATTATCTCCAATGCGGATTCTAAGGTAAAACGCTGTATCTACGTCAAACTCAAGGCTTAGCATGTATGTCAAACTTAGCATGTATAATAATTTTTTTACGATAATGCCGTATGTGGTTTTTCAATGGAAAGATTAATTTTTTATTTAAATTTAATGATACTACTGTACTTTTCACACCAATTTAGCTAAAGGATCACCTATATTTGATAGCAAAATTCCAATTTACAAAGGGCTAAACTTCAAAGGCCAAAACTTCAAAGGCTAATTTCTCACTTTCATGTCACCAGTAGATACCGCGTTTGATTCTGTGGTCAGCCCAACGAATGTTTTTACACACAAACGCATTTTTATGTCATCCGGTTGCATGTTAATTTTTGGGTCAACGGCGGGAATCGAACTCGAGACCGCGGCGTGATGAGAAACTCTCTTAACCATTACGCTACAACCGGCGACTAAAACTCTCTTAACCATTACGCTAGGACTCTCTTAACCATTACGCTTTTTTTTACATAATTTACATAAAAAATATAAAAAACGATTCCAACCATGGTGTATACATACAGTTAATTGTTATGTTATAAGTTTGACGTTACCTACTAGGACACTCACTCAAACAATCTTAGCTTGTTCGACATTGTCTAAGCTCAACTGGCAACCATGAATAAAATACTTAACTTAAACTTTCTCTTGGTCGACAGGATCAAGCAGTTGAGAATTTGATTTTCCAGAAATTAAATATCAAAACTATTGTCACGAATCACAGATGTCACCTGTGATGATTAAGAAAAAAATTATAGCAGTAGGGATTACCCTGTAACCAAATGTTTACACATACGAACAGAATAAAAACAAATAATGAAATAGGCGGAGCGAACAAAATACGACGCAACGAAATTTCGAGAAGTGTAGAGAAGCAAAATAATGGAATATTCTACAAGTATTTGCGTCGTATAAATACGTGTAGACATTTGAGTTACGAAACAGTTCAATTTTGAATTTCGAATTGAAAATATCGGGAAGTGATAAAAAGTGAAACTGAAGTGTTAAAATAATTGTAGTGATAATTATTGTGTTAAATAATAGTTAAAATAAATATTTGTGAATTATTTGTGTAATTTTGGTAGGAAATAAATTTAGTTGAAATTTAAAGTTTGCGAGTTTATATTCACAATCCAGTGATCGAACCGGATAAATAATTTGAATAACCACTCGGCGAAATCGTAACACTATTTACAATTTAAATTACATTTGCTACTATTTCTCCATTTTAAGGTTTCACTATCCACTAAATTGAATTTACTGCATTTTTGACTCAGGGTTAGGCGGAGCGAACAAACTTTAGTTTACTTTAAATTAAATGAAAATAGAATTTCATATTTTACGAGAAAATGCCTGACATATTAAATATCCTAGCTAACTTTATTTTGCTGCTACTACTACATTTTTTCTCGAGTGATTTCTTTTATTATCAAACGTCAAATACCCAAACCCGTTACAAAAAGATTATTTCATGGTTTTCTAGTGTTTCCCTGGTAGCTGATCAAACTAGCAGTAGTTGTGATATTTATAGTTTGTGTTTTCATTTTTGATCGAATATACCAGTTTCATTGTCCGGTGAAAGATTGAGTTGGAACATTTCTTTGAATGTAATTTTAGTATCACTATTTCTTAATCCATCGATATGGAATTTTTCCTATTCGTTTGTGTGTAAGTTTTTACAGAAGCTGGTTTAATTTTAAGTGTTGTTATTGCCAGTTGATTGCCGCTGTGCATATCTGCTCTTCTCACTGTCTTGAAATTTTATAGGGAGGTTTTATAGGAAATTTATTGTTAACCAGTGTTTGGTGAACACCAAAATGATTTGTAATTCAACTATCGACAAGTCTACCATTATTCTCATTTCGTTTTGCTGCCAACGCATATTTTCCCACTATATATGTCCTAATTGTCTGTTCCATTTTTAGCTTTGAAATCACCCTGGATTATTTTTATATCATTTATGCCTTGTCTTTTACTGCCACTCGAGCCCCGAATTATAAAAATTATTAAATTATGGCAATATTTTTAGAAATAATTTGGGCCAAAATAGAGAAGCAGAAAGTTCTTCCGATTCGGATTTTATTTTCCTACAAACAAAACGTAAATATTAGAAACAAAAATATAAAAGCGAATGAAAAGTTTAGCATCCAAGGTTCACAAAGGTCCACGACCCGGACTTTAGTTCAATTTGTTTCAACGAATTAGCCAGTAATTAGTCCAATTTAAACATAACAAAACAAGACAAAACGCATGAACAAAATTAATATTAGTAAAACATCCATTATTGCACAAAGTATGCAGTCTGTCGGTACTCCAACCCGATATCGTAATAAACCAGCTGAATTTGGCTGTGTAATATACTGTCTTTATTATGATCTACGTATATGCAGTATTTTGACATAGATTTTTATACTGGAAGTAAAAAACTATTCAGAAATCCAAAGTGTAATGAGTTCTGTTGCGGCACAAGAGTACAAAATCACTGCTCTGAACAATAATATATATGGAAGATTAATATTTCCAATCCAAACGCATACAGATACATACTTGTCAATGAAATGGAATACGAAGTATCAGTGGTACACGTACGAAAATAAAAATGGTCAGCCCATCAAGGTCATGGTAAGAGGCCTACATCCAACTTGTGATAGTATTGCAATAATGGAACACCTAGAAAGTAAGTGATGTAAAATCCTTAATGCCGTGAGCATTATTAATAAAGACAAGCGTAGCGGAGAGAACTGGCATGCTAACGATTGACAAATCCGAGCAAATAAAACAATTTACAATATAACTAGCATACTCAACATGCCAGTAATGGTCGAAACTGTAAGAATAGTAATAAAAGTACAATGTAAAAATTACCAAGGCTATAACCACGCACAAGGATGTATATATATATATATATATATATATATATATATATATATATATATATATATATATATATATATATGTCTGCATATATTTTCCCCACGGTTTATCCTAAAAAAAGGAGGCTACATTAACTTGTTCCAATAATTAGGAAGTAACTGTAACTCCATTTTCGAAGGTGACTTTATGCCAACAATACCTTAGGGGTTCAAGATTAACCTCTCCAAAAAGCAAATAATTAGCTGATCAATACTCAAACTGTGAATTTTTCTCAGGACGAAAATCGACGTCCATTTGATCCTAACAAAATACTAGACCTTATCGATTTCGACATCATTAAAGGCATATCGAAACGCTGCATCTTCTTCGAAAATGATGAAAGTCTAATATCTGATTATTTTCCTGTTATTATGACAGTTGGTGAAAATGTAATAGACACAATAAATTAAACTCAGATCACAAACAACAAAACAAATTGGGAATTGTCTAAGCAGATCTCCTCAATCAAAACAAATGATGGGAAATGAACCAGAAGTGCGAAAAAGAAGGCTGACTGACCTGTTTGCCGAACATCTTGAAGCAACATTTCAACCTTTACGTTTGCAGACCAGTTACGAAAACACTGGTGATATCCCCTAAACATCTGACTTCAAAGATATCAGACCTGTAACATTGAAGGAACTAAAGCTGAAAATAAGAACATTCAAAGAAAGCACCTGGTTACGATCTGATAACAGGGCAAATAATAAAGGAGCTGCCTGAAAAATAAAAGATTTGAAAAACTTTTGATATAGTGTATTGGATAACGAACTGGCGTTGTATTCGCACCGGGACGAATATAATTGTTCTCGCATGCTCGTGACTTTATAGCGCATCGTGAATCAAATTTATGGTGATACCAATGATATGGTTTCATTCCATTTAATCCGCTCTAATCACGATAATACTCTATTTAAACTGCGCAAATAATTTCGGAGCAGTGTATGAGAAAAATTTCTTAAAATGTTCTTTATTCTGTTGCGGAGTTTTAACTCTGTTTTTGTTCTGGAACATATATGACTCAGAGATATGAAAATTAATTAGACGATGCCCGCTCGTGATGAGTGTACATCGTCTAATTAATTTTCTTAGTACCTCATATTTTCATAGTACCTTGAAAACATAAAGGTAGCGCAGGGGTAAGATTTTTAAACGCACCAAAAGGGCAAAGATGGCGTGGTCCTAGGTAAGTAATTCATAATTTTTAATACTCGTTTTTGGATAGTCACCAAGGGTTTGATATTTGACAAGTAAATACCACCCCAACACGTAATGCCATACTGAAGATGCTATCAAACAATGCATAATAGAGACATCTTAAAAATTTTGAACTACATATATTTCTCAAATAAAAAAACGTTCTTTATGTTTGCCTAAGTTTCATTTTTATGTTGGCTATATGATCTTTAAAATTTAGTTGGGATTCCAAGGTCACACCTAAATATTTGAATGATGTAACGTTTTCAATAGGTACACAAAGAGCATTATAATTAAACTCATTGCAAGCCAGTGAATGAAAAAATATTGGATTAGGGTCTAGGATGGCACAACTCACATTGAAATACATAGTTTTGGATTCGCAGCTAAGAACCATATCAGGTACGTAGAACCATTTCTTTAGCAAACTCATGTCATCTTTAATGGTACATTTTAATGAATTTATATTCATTAAAATGTACCATTAAAGATGACTACCATGCATAATGGCCCTTAAACAGAGCCTTGGGGAACCCCAACATTAATAACTTTTTCATCGCTATGTACTTTGTTAATGCAAACAGTAAGAGGGAGATAGGACTGGAAAAGAGAAAGTGCCAGTAAAACAAATTTGCAATCATATAAGTGCATGGAGTAATTCTGAATCTAAGCTATCAGATGATGATATCATTTGAATCTTCAAAAGTTACAGCTGTTAACAGCCATTATGGCATTTATTTCTAGCTGAGTGGTTGAATCAACTACAACCACTTTCGTTTGAGACTGGAAAATAGGTCAAATTTACTTAAAAAATTAGCATCAGACGATTTAATGTTGCTATATAGTATAAAAGTTCGTTTAAGTTCGATGTTAACCTGAATCAGTTCTGTAGATGACTGTGCCATTGACATACTTTTTACTGCCACAACCACCACATGGACCATCCTATTTTCTGTTTGGCGTCCATGCTTGTAAAAAACGAATTTGTATTTGATGTAGAAAAAAGGAATAAGGAAATTGCTGAGAGCTGCTAGGAAGATGGGCATCTAGAAGATTAAACTTAAAGAAACTCACTCAAACAAAAAAAGTTGGTTCGGGATTGTCTAAAGTTAATAAAATAACTGGCAACCATGAATAAAATAATTCAGATGTATAAGGACCGAGACATCTTGAAATTGAAAAAAATGAGTCCGAATGGGCGAGCTCAAGCTGGGTGGTACATCCTTAAGTTGTCACAGCGACATATTGTCACAGAGTTTCGAATCTAAAGTAATCCAAAAATTTCAACTTTCGCTTGATCGACAGGATCAATCAGATTTTTATACTCAGTCATCCCAGGTTAAAACTAACTTCTACGACGCCACATTACGATAGGATATTACCTAACAGATTGATGCTACCGAGAGTTGTTATATAAGCAGATTCATCAAAATCTAGAATATAGTTTGAACAGCTAAGCTCCTACATGAAATCGTTAATAAAAAACACTGTTCCCTAGTGTTGATAATATTATTTTCAAACATCCAATCAGAAACTCTTTATTTTGGATTAAAATCTCTATAACAACTGGTCTTTTTTTTATGTGTTCGAAACTTTTTCTGAAGTAAAAGCAAAATTGAAATCTCCAACAGTTTGGTTCTATGTGAAGATAATAGAAAGAAAATTAAATTTTTTCACAAGTCGGAACAACTACACAAAATATACAAAAGATAAAATCCCTACAAAAGTTTTAATCAGATTAAAGAAAACTTTCACCCATGACATTGAGCATCTCAAAACCAACAACAACGTAAAGGACGTCGAATCTTGGTAATCCACAATAATCGTAATTTTTTTTTCGATTTCGATATATCTCACGATAATCGCATCTTTGACAAAAATTACGATTCATCATCCGATATTGACCTGACAGATAAATCATCACAGCCGTCGTTTGTAATATAATGCCGGCAGTAATCAACCGAAAAATAAAATAAATTCAAAAATTCTTTTCAAATTAATTAAATGTTCAGTGGGCCGGATGATGGAAGAAGAGGTTCGTATTCCTGTACGTTTATCAATAATCCGCAGAGGCAAAGTATAATATTTAGTCAAATGAAAAGGTTTGTTGTGGAAAATTAGTTTGAGGCAAAAAATGAAATTCTCTCGTCCCACTCACTATACCTGTGTAAGTGTGTTTGATAAACAAAAATTTTGTTTTTATTTCGTCCTTCCGTTCCTCGTTCAGTGCTAGTTGCATGGCAATACCTATAAAAAGGATTTTAATTAAAATTTTATGACATCACCAGAAATGCAGCTTTTTTGTGTTTCTGTGTACATAATACCGCCATCTAGAAAGCTCTTTAATGTTCATATAATTTTTGTTTTATTATCCATTAAAATTAAATTCGTTTTAAGAGAAATTAAAAGGATAGAGCTGCGCTACTAAAAAGGAAGTCTTTTTACGATATCATTATCAAGATTTTTATTATCATTCGACATCTTAAAAATAGATAAAAAGAAGCGGATCCAAAACACCCCTTTTCCATATACATACTATGTAAGTCTATATACGTTGAGGTGTTGAAGTACTTTTATCGCGGTAAATTAAACGCGTTTTAACTTAATAGTTGTCGTTTAATATATGACCGAGTCGAGCAATTTAATAACTGTAAAATGCGTATCCATTTCGCGTCGACGATAAACCCTCACCCCCATTCAAAGAAATATAATACACAAGTTTCATTAAAAGTTAACTTTATCTCATCTTAAATTTCCTAAATTTGATTCATGCAATGCGCGAGAGAAAAGTGTTATAGTAGAAATACAACTTTTTATGTTGGGTGTGTATGTGGGTGTGTACTAGGCAACAACAACATAACTGGAAAAGCACAGAAAATACTCAACCAAAATTGTAACGAAAATAAACTTTTTTCAAATTAATTTTACGGAAACACGAGAGCCTATAGACATATTTATGTCTGTGTGTGTGTGTGTGTGTGTGTGTGTGCGCGCTTATCAAAGCTTTCCTTAAAAAGAAAACAATTTGATCAATTTTGGAAATTGTTCTTGTAGAAAAGTTGTATATTTTGTTGTTGTTGGAAATTGTGATTGTTAACAATGGCAATTGGATTCTGTGCACTGATTGCTTTACGTGTCAGTTAATTTGTTTACGTTATCTCGTTGTTGTATATGTCTTTAAATCTAATTAGTTTTATAGACGATCGATACTAAAGAGATAAGATGTTCTTTTCAATACGTCAAGGTATAATTGATATAGTTGAAATTGATTCTTTATTTTCATGCCTTTCGCTTGATGAGTGTTTAGGTTTCCTATACTACTTCAGGCTATTTATCAATTCTTAATGAATTCAACTCGACATGGTTATTGATAGGCTTCTGCCTCTTTTAAGTTTCCATAGATCATTTAAGGTGTCTTTGCCCTCCAGGGATTTCCGCTTGTATATTCTTTTCAGTTTGCACTGTATCTGGACAGGGTACTGCCTTTGGTTACTATACTAGCCATTACATGATCAGATAGTCTCAGACAGTTTGAGGCATTCTGTACTATTCATCAAGCGGAATTAATTTTGATTTTAACCTCGTTACAGACGACAAAGAGATATTATGTACGGATAGTAAAACTGTCCTAAAATTCTTGAACAACCCTCTAACCAGCCTTAAATTGGTAGGAGCTTGTAAGAAATTTCTGAACCACATTTGTTGTAACAATAAGGTAACGGAACGAAATTGAAGGCTTAATTCATTAAAAAAGAGCAACTTAAAAATATTAGTTTCTGTACTTACTGGCCATGGCCGTTTCAAAAGTCACCTTCATCGCATGGGAATTGCCAGCAGTTGTTCGGCTTCCGATCGCATTAAGTAACTGCATGGTTCAAACTACTCCAGTTTGCTAAGGTTGCAGAGCGTATGTCTGTGCACTTTGCTGAAATCCTAGGTTTGCACCATGTGCTTTAAGAGATTATACCTCATACAAATTTACGAACGTTAACAAAATCCTTCACATTTTAACACACTTACTAAAAAAAGTAATTGTGAGTTAAAATAATAATCAACGGTTATTACAGGTTATAAGCCCGCATCATGTCAACTTTCAAGCTCCATTTTGTTCACATAAAAACATAGTGCCAAACCCTTCTCTACATCGTGGACCTCTTTGCCTGCCGAAATGTGGCTCCCATTTAATATGGTATATGACAATAGAAATGAACAACTATTTGTACAAGTTCTTCTGTATTAAGAAAATATTTCGATTTGAGAAGTGGACATGATCTGAGGCAAAACCTAGATATCCTGTCTCACACTTACTATAATTTCATCAATTTCTTAAACATGTAATTAAGACTACTGAAATCCATTATATTCAGTTCGACATTTGGAATCTAAGACAGTAACATGATCTAGGATCATGTGGCCGCTTACGTTCATACTGTACGTTTTTTCAAGCATAGTTGATCGCACTCATTCAATGGAGGATTGAAGCTTTCATACTCGCGACAAATATTGAACTGTGTTCCAAACTGTTCAACGATTCGAAAAATTTTGTGAATCTTTTTTGTTTCAACAATAGTGTAAGAGTCATGTGAATACCAGCTCCTGTGGCATTGGAGGTAATGTGATTGCCGGCTCTTTGGCTCTTGTAATCTACGATTAACTAATTAAGCTCTGTCCGAAAAGAGAATTCTTACTGATAGTATGGCCGTTCCAAACCCACTTACAATGAATGGGACTTGTTCAAAAGTCCTTGTGTAATAATTGTCTCAATAAAGATGATGACTGCTGTTCATTTGGTTAGTTGTCCAGCCATAAATATTGTTCGATTTCTGTTTTTTGGCTAAATGTCTATTGCAATTTATCAGAGCATCGCAGCTCATTGGCGAATTATGATAGAATCCTTGGTTTGCTCCATGAGCCAAGTCTTTTGAATGTCCATTGTGAATTCTTTAAAGGATGGTTTTTAGTTAATATCTTTGCAGTCTGTATTTGAGATTATTCAATCATAGTCTTTAGCATATGCGCTGACGATAAAGTAGATCTGACAAATGTTCACTTGTGTGTCGAGTGTCGCAGCGATATTTACTCAAAATTCTTGGTCCCGAGAGATAGCTGACCGAAGTCGTATTGTAAGGTTTTGTCTAATTCGGTAATTCCTTTGACTAAAACAACGCCAATTATGCACATCGTTGACTTATTATGGTACTGTTAAGACTTCTTTTATTTAAGACTCTCGACTACACCCATTTGAAGTGCCAAACGTTAACGCCGATTGGATGAACGAGAAAATTGATAGCGTTTTCAAGACGGATTATAAATAAATAGATGCATTCTTAAAAATCACTATTGTACCATGACGACTAATTTTGTGTGGCCCAAATCTTACGATTGGATCTTGACGATAACGATTCGACGCAGAATTTCGTAGAATGAGACGTAGAAAAAACGAAACTTTTCATAACTAAGCCACCAACATATTGATGAGCACCAAAGGTTGATCACCAATTAGTGTTTTGGTGATTATGTAGCATATATTCAAAGACGCTTAATGAAAAACGGACCAACTTGCGAAAGTAATAATAATTTTATCATGCAACACATTCAGAATATCACTTCAAACATTTCAATGTGAGGTTAAGTCAATTACTTTAAGGAAACCACTTACTTTAAGGAACAAAGTGTTGATACTTTATCCTTTTTTCGAAAACATTGAATTGAAGTGCATATTGCATTACTGGTAACAAATGGAGAGAAGGTGTGATCATATCGATTATCTAGACACAATAACGAGACTATCATATCGATTATCTAGACACAATAACGAGATTTTCAAAATGTTCACTTAATTGTCACAGTTTGTACCAGTAAGTGCGGATTGGGAATCAATCCATCAAAACCGACATCGGTTTTACTTCTGACTTAAAACGCCACTGCACCTAAGCTCGTACTAATAAAGTTAGATTGCTAAGATCTATCTATAAAATAAAGCGTAGTTTTAAGCCAAATATCTTAGAGTGAGTAATTATGGGTACAATAGCATATGGAAGCTTTTAGAAAAAAACACCAATGTAAACAATTGAGGTTTAAACCGAAGCTGATATCCATATATAGTCCCGTAATATATTTGACGGGCCATCCTTTTTAGGTTCACATCGTTGGTAATCGGCCAAAGCGGGATTATTAGCAAAACAGCAATGGAGAACGAATGGGTGGACTATACCATCTTGAGGATCAACCAAAAATACTGGATCTGAAATTCAATGGATTGCACTCAAAAGCCACACACACTTGGGTAGTTATGTACCGAACGGTCAACCATAATAGTTATGTATAGTTCTTCCAATATAAGGGTTTATTAATTTAGGCTTATTATAACAGCTGCCAACCCCGTTTGGATCCTTGAACGCACTTCACTTTTATTTACTCTGGTTAAGTGCTCGAATACAAAATAAAGTTTAGGTGGGTAGAATGTTCACTTGCGTTTAACATTAGTTTCTGGCATTATGACACTTATCTGTAATTAAATAATACAATCATAATTCGTAAACGTGAATGGTGGTAAAATAGACTGAAATTTTAACAATCCAAAACACATATCTTAAAAGAAGTTATATGTGTGTGTCAGAACATTTTGATGATATTTTGACGGCCTAGTTATAAAGTTAAAATGGAGACCAATGCATTACTTGAAATAAGTTATTAATCAATTTCGCTTAGACAAGGTCAAGTTTTCATAACCGTTTTGAGGCATAGAAAGTGTGGAAGATGAGTGCTTCCAAAAACTTCGGTCTAAAGTTTTGGCCCAAAGACCAAAGATTTTTTCTCTTCTCTTTTTACAGTTTTGACAGTAGACCAAGTCTGTTCACATGCATCCAGTACCCAACATTTTTGTTATATTATACCGTTGTAAAGGTTTAACCAGCTAAGTCTTATGTGTTTTTGACCATATTATATGCATGGTTATAACATACGAGATACATCTTCACAATCTGATATTACTGTAAACAAACAGTTCATGTATCGCAAACTGACTCGCTATAAAGTTAAAACCACCCGGGTCACTTTAATTATAGCTTCAGTTGGTTACATATAGTTCCTCATAAAAACATCACAACTTTAACCACTGAAATCAAGTGGGATGAGATGAATGAAAAGATCTTTGAAAAGATTTGGGCTGATTGTATGCCTGTGATGGATTGTAGATGTTCGAAACATAAATTGGCACCTGGTGTTTTTATAAGTTCGACGGTTCGGCAGTTTTCCGTAAGCTGATGTACATTGAAACTCGGATTAAACTTATAACTGTTAATGCTATTGAAAGATCAGTATCAATTAGGCAATCTAATTTTTTTGCAGCTGCTTTTGGCCAAAACAAGAATTGAATTCAACTCTTGTGCCAAACCACTTTATCTTGTTGTTTTACCAAGATAAAGTGGTACTATAAATGGTTATTGGTTACTACTATTTTATCGTGAAATGTGCAAATTATTCAATCGAATCCCAAGCCGTTTGCAAATAATTTTGTAATGCTCTGTAAAACCTCTCAAAAATTGTTAGCGCAATTCATTTAAAGATTTCATTTGGTAGTTACAAATATTACAAGCTCGGGTTACGAAATCCTTATATCCTCAATCGGTAATTATTTTGTTAATTTCGAGATATTCTATACTGTTTTGTTGTTTAAAGTACTTTATGATGTTTGTTCTGAACTGGCAGTCATTCAAAATTTTGAACAGGTATTCCATCTAATGCTTACGAATAACATTTCGCATAACAAATTACTAATTTAGATTCCGATGAAAGGTTGGGCTATAAGCAGACTTAAACATGTCGATACATATATAGCTTATCATCATTTGGCATAAACAATGTCGATATAACCTTAAGACTGTTATCAATGTCAGTTTATTTCATATATCTAAAATAAAATCGCTGATCAAATCATACTAGTATTAATTATTATTTAAATTAACTAAATCGTGTTTACTATCAAATAAAAAGCAAACAAAAGTTAGAGTCCTCTTCCTCAAAAATGTTTAAAATGTCTGCCAAATGATGTTAGTACATTACACTAACAGTAGTATTGACCTCAAAACTATTTAATTTCATGAAAATGAAAACGGTAACAAACTAGCCTGAATGGTCTCTTGTTTTCACCGAACTGCAAATTCACAACCCAATTTAAACTCCACACATACCATATTCCGAAAGTGAAACCAAATTCCACAACTCTCCCGTCCCATTCGCAAAGTTTTGTTTTCAACCTGGTTCAGTCTTCGAATTACATATCAAAATTATCGCTTCATACACTACTTCATGACAATTATTGTCTTTAAGATGTTGAATCATTTGAAGCTTATTCACATAAACTTTTGATTTTAAAAATCCCCCTAAGAAAACGTCTGGTACTTTTAAATCCGGAGATCTGGCTGGCCATTGATGCTAAATGGCCATTTCGCGAAATTAGTCTGGACAAACTTCATTCAATAACTGAATTGTTGAACGGGCTGTATGTGGCCACATCGTGCTGAAACCGCAAGTCTTCTAGTCCTTGCTCTTTCATTGCAGGCACAATTTCGAATCATGTCTTGGTATCGTTCGGCAATAACAGTAAGTAACTTCAACACCTTGGTCATTTTCAAAAATATGGGGACCAATGATGTTTGCAGCAGGAATACATGATATTTGATGAATTAATTGAGGATTCTGTGTTCCACAAAACCGACTGTTCTGTTTATTGACGTGGCCACTGAGATGAAAATGGGCTTTATCGCTCATTATCAATTTAGACTAATGTTTCTGGAGACTCTACAACACTATCGCGCACCAGAGCCAAATTTTCACCGTAACGAGATTTCTGTCGTCTTCCAGAACAAGGTCTGTCTACTGTCGTACCGTACTGTCGAAAATTCGAGCGATAAATTGTGTTTTTGTGCGGCACTGGAGAATTACATAGGATATTTTTGACGCAATTTTCGCTGAGTGGCAATAATGGAACGATTATTTTCAATAAATATTGTCACTATTTCGGCTCGTTTTTTTGGCGTATATTTATTCATTCAAAAATTGGGACGTCTACACAACACAATGGTTAAAGCGAAACTGAGCTAAACGTCACATAACCAAGATGGCGCGCAGCTAAAATGGTAGCGGGACTTGTTGCCGCACCCTATATTTTAAACTCATAAGCTACTTAGCTACCTCATAACCTTTCTTATTATCAACTGTTTCTGCTTCCCATAAGTTCATATATCCCGTCTTGTATTTTTATAATAAAAAATGTATCATTTAACGGTCTCAAAACGACGACTTTTCCCAAAAACTCTCATCATTTTCTTGCAAAGCCTTGCTGTGGAGAGAGAAACACTAACTAACACAGATCCATTATTTTATGATTCAACCATATAGAGGGCGGCAAAATCACCAAGCTCATACACAAATGGCGCTGAAAGGCATTTACATTCGATACTGTCAGATACCTCTTCTAAGAATGGAAATGCATTTCCATTCGATACTGTCAGATACCTCTTCTCTATAACATGGAGTCATGGTCACTGACAGCTACCTATTCACATACCAAAAGACGGATCTCGTTTTAAAAATCGATGTACCATTGATGTCGGAACATAACATAAACAAACCAGCGTGTTTTGATCAAGCTTTCAGAAATTCTCATTAAATTTCTAATCTCGGGATTTAAACGAACTCGGTATATATCATCAACGTCGCTTCTGATGTCTACATTAAAGTCACCAATCTGACATTGTGCTCAGGTATGGGCTCCATTAAATTAGTTTTGTACTGGTAAAATAAGTCTTTGCCCTGGTATTAGCTTACATAAACGAAAACAGGTACAAATAGCTAACAGGTTGGCTAATCTTATGTGCTAATATCAAAAGTTCTCTAAGATTAGATCAATGACATCGTCAGCGTCAAGACGGCAATGATCTGACATCAAAATAAGGCTTGCTTGAGCGCCAGAATAATGAACTAAGTATAAAATTCTAGCAATATGAGGTACAATGTAATTAATATCAAGATGTTGTGGTTAACTTAGAAAACAGAATCGAAACAAAATTTTCTATGTCTACTAATGGTAGAAGTCAAAACTACGATTGTCCTAAACCAGTCTGTAGATCATCATCAAATATCATAAGTGTCACCCTACTAGAAATTGCGTAAGAAATAGATATGAATTTGAATCCCAAAAAGTCACCTGAAATTGATGAAATTTTGCCAACGTTGTTAAGTGGAGCAGTCACTACAATAGCACATATATAATGCGTGCTTTCGACTTACATATGTGCCTGAGAGTTTCAAGGTTGCACAAATAATCATGATAATAACACCAGACAAACCAGCTGAGCAAATTGCATCATACAGATCAAACCAATGATTATTATTCTTGACTTCCAGGTTGGTTTCAGAAATAAACATTCGACAATTGTCAGAGGCTTTCGATAGAGTGTGGCATGAGGATCCTAACTACAAGATAAGTCCTATCTCCCCAAGCGAAAATTAAAAGTAATGCATGAAGAAACATACTCCAACTTTTACCCAGCCATAGTAGGAGTGCCCCAGGGTAGCGTACTAGGACACATCCTGTTCTACTTAGCACTTCCGATATACCGGCATTGAAAACAATCTTCATCTGAACTTTTGCTGATTATACAGCAGTATTTGCATCAAGCGAATAGCAGAATCAGGCAGTTGAATACCGACAGCAAGTGCACTCGATAAAATTAACCAATGGACCAGAGATTGTAAAATAAAGCTGAACGAGCTAAAATTGGTAAATGTAACATACACGTTGCGGCACATAAACAGCAACCTACATACATTTCTCAATGGGTTACAAACTCTCTGAATCTGTTAAAAATTTCGGATTGCATCTTGATTCGAGATTGAACTGAAAATACCACGTTAGACATAAAGTACTGGCTAATAGGAGAAAATTAAGTAAATGAGCTGGTCATCTAGTATATAAAGGTTAATTATTGGGGGCAGAATATTGTTTGCTTGTAAATTATTGGAAGTAGAATATTGATTGCTTGTAAACCCACACTCGATCCACTCATTTGTTTCAATAAGTCGTTATCATCATTTAGATTGTACTATTCAAAAATTAAAAAAAAAAATAAAATGCCAGTTACTGTGCTGGTATATCTTGCTTTCATGTATCGTTGCTGTCATCTATACTTTATAAGAGGTAGCTAGGTGCCAAGAGATGTAATATATTATGGGTTAACCAAATGGAATGTAACATATTATGGGTTAACGTGGTTTCATTTTGTGGTGGTATATTTTGTGTTGGTTTTGGAGGTGGTATCTTAAGGAAAGGTGACTCTAGAGAAAGCCAATAATTAGTCTCTACTAGGATTTGATTTGTGAGTACTAAACGATCAAAGAACAGGCCAATCTTTTTAGCCTAGAACGTAGCACCAATATATGGTCCATTTTGAAACCACCCAGAGCTCTATCACCGCTCTGCGATGTCCTTTTGTGATCCCGCATAACAATTCCGTTTTAATAAAAAGCTGTATCAAAATTTATTCACAGACCATCAAAATTGGATTTGCCCCAATGGAATGTTTACAATCAAATGATCAGCATAACCAGCGTTCCTCAGAGTAGATAAAAGCTCGCAATCACCAGAGAATATAGTATAGGAGATACATCTTCCCTTTAAGAACATACCTTGCGGCCTTATTGGTGACCCGCTCATCTCCTAATTAAGCTACTATTTGTTAGCGGTATCCAACTAGATTTAATCACTATGACAAACTTTGGTTATTGTGGTAGTATTC